>JARVJO010000082.1:21328971-21342618 GCA_031762555.1 Cynodonichthys magdalenae | reverse complement strand
CCAAGCATACCATTGTTTTTCTTGTGAAATTCTCAATAAGTTTGATGTGTCACATGACCCTCTTCCCATTGAAATAACTAAAGTTGGATTCAAAATGGCCGACTTCAAAACAGCAGTCATGGTCACAACACATCTTGAAAAGTTTCCCCCCTCTCAAATACTAATGTGCCACAAACAGGAATTTAATATCATTACCCATTCCCATTTTATTTAGGTGTATCCATATAAATGGCCCACCCTCTATATATCTATACATGCCTGTAGCAAAAGGGAAAATCTGTATAATGCTACATTCACACCAAATGCGTTGTGTCAGGAGCATCAGGTTTACATGCAAAGTCTATAGTGGACACACGTCAAGCAGCGTTGGGAATTGCTGTGGCGTGACACTAGTGTGTGTTTTGAGCGATTTGAGCATTCAACATGTTTGACGTGCGTTCTGCACGTCTTTTATTGGAGCTGGAAAATCTGAACTTTTGCAGCTCGACGCAGCGCTTCAACTAATGATCGACCGATACATCGGCCAGCCGATATTTGCGTTTAATTAAGTTTGGCGGCGATGAAAAGACTGGAAGAGCAGGACAAAGTAGTCAGACTCAAATCAGAAACGGGGAGAAGAAACATGGTATAGTGAGACAGACACTTGCAAACTCTACAACTTTTAGCTACATCAGTAGAAGCGAAGTGCAAGTTTATCCAAGATTTTGTTGCCAAGTATAAAGAATCAGATATTCCTTTAAAAAAAAAAAAAAAAAAACCACTATCAGTTTGTGATAAAGCACTGCCAGCAGGTAGGGACTCTACCAAAAATGAGCTATCCTATTCAATAGGTATGTGTGCACAAATTTGTACCGTTTATATTTAATAATTCTGAGAGACATTTCTATATTAAGTTCAAATCTAATTTTTTTATTTTCCAAAAGGATTATTTATGTGAAATTTAATGTGACCAAATTTATGTTTTGTGCATAAAGAATGTTTTATTTAAAAAAGGAGGTAAATACTTTTAAATATCTTGCAAAAGCATTTAATACTTGTTATATTTGTGTAAATGAAACATCCAATGAATTTTGAACTCTGTGGCTATTAATTTATTTAATTATTTTCCAGTTACTTTATAACTACTACTATTTTTTAGGTTAATAATTATGGTTAGAATCAAAACGTTAAATTCAAAAAATAGAAAAAGCGGAATTATGGAAAAAAATTTAATGGATTTTATAGGTGGGAAATCAAACCTGTGATTTTCTGGTCCTAAGTTGATTTCCTTACCACTGCACTACAGCCGCCTCCATAAAGAACTTCGCAGGCATCTAATTCAGCCCTACATCATGGGTATGGTGCCGCCCACGGTGTAGGGCTGGACTGCATTTGTACGTCTTGGCCTTTAAACACTTGAAACAGGACTGCCCAACAACCCCACCATACCAACATTTGGTGGTAAAATCGTGAAAGCATGATGTGATCATCTAGCACAATGCCAAGGTGGTTTGAAAACATGTCACTGCGAGGCCAAACGTGTCGTGCAATCTGGGATTACATGGTCACATCATCATGGGAGTGTGCTGCTAAAATAATGAATATGAGAATTCAGGGAAGCATCTCACAAATGTAGGGAACAAAAAGCTTGGAAAAGCTTTTGTGATGTGTACTACAATTATAGTAGTATAATTGATTTTATAGAGAATCAAACCTAGTCACATTCATTTGGGACTTCAGTCCTGTAGGTTGTACAGCATGGAAAGGTCATCATCCAGTGTGAAAGTAGTAATTATAAATAAACTTAAAACTCATATTGAGTACTATCAAAAAGCATTAAGCTGGGTTCACACCGGACATGTTTGAGCAGCAGGGGCAGCCAGTTTACATGCAAAGTCAATGGTGGACGCGTGTCTAGGGCTCTTGCGGCGTGTCTAGAGTGTTTAGCACGGCGCGCAATGAAGCGGTAGGTGCGGTTTGAGTTTTCTGAGTGCGGCTCAAAAATCTGAACTTTGGCTGCTCGACGCACCGCATTAACCAATCAGAGACTCATTTTTCCACGTGACGTTTCCTGAATGTTGCCCACTAACCTGAAACAAACAGACAGGAGCTCTTTAGCTGAAATCTACCATCTGTAGTTGGTGTTCTGGCTGGAGATATCAGGGTCAGCGGCTCGTTAAACTCATTGCGGTGTTAAGCCAAAGACAAAAAATAGTTTGTCAGTTCGCAGCTCCTGGAGTGGTGAAACTCACCGAACAGACCGCCTCTAAATTACCTGGTGAATTAATTATCTGGTTAGCCCAACGTTTGCTTGCTCCCACTAAATAAAACAAAGACATTTCCTTTATTTCATCTGACATTAAAGATAGACCGAAAAAAAACCCAAGACGCTCCTCCCATTTAGACGCGTCTAGTTTTGTTCTGTTCTGAACGTAGCGCCTCCAACTTGAGGCATTGGATGCGTTTTAGATGCTCTAAACACGTTTGGTGTGAACGTAGCATTAGACTTCCCACACTGATTTTTAACCAACACATTTTCTTCTTTCCTCACTGCTAACAGCAACCTTCAGTTTTGTTGTAATGAACAGGTTTGTTAGCAGTTACAGAGTGAATTAAATATCAAGCACAGCTGGAAAACAAGTGGAAACAGATTTGGATTATTTAAACTCCACACAGATGGATGAGAACTTAAATTTCAAAGGGAAACAAAGAAATTGTGATTTAAAATGAAATTTATACCCATAGTATTAACACATGAACATGTTCTAATCACTTCCACATACAATAAAAATGATGAAATGCCAGCAAGCTGTAAGGCTGTGGAAGCTAAATCCTGTTTTTAAAGACTCTTTAGAACAACTTAAACGTGGAATACTTCTACAGTTTGAGGAAGATTGCATTTCAAGTTTTTTTTTTTTTTTAAAAGAGTACATCTTCCATATAACTGCATTTTAGCAAAATTGATACAATAGTTTATATGCTTCAAATGTTTACTAATGAGCTAAAACAAAGTAGTACTTTAAAGCAGATCAATTTGCTCATAAATGTTGGTCTTCAAACAAGATTTTCCTTCCACAGGTAAATATTTAAATTTCAACTCACCGTCTGCAAACATAAGACAGCAATAACAAAAAAAGAAAAAAAGAAAAACAAAAGACAAAAACAACAAAAATAGTCAAAGCAATAATGAATGCTGAACAAAAGGAACAAAAAAAGGCTATTCTGAGAATTTGAGACAAATGTTTGAAACGTGTTGGCCAGTAAAACAAAAAAAAAAAAAAGAACTTCACAGCAAAAAATAAGAAGTAGCTGGATGTATATGAACATTAAAGAGGATTTTTTAAAGTACTTCTGAAATATCAAAAGGACAATGTGGTTGTTTTGAAAATGTGTGACTGTAAAATCATTTTTAGAGTTAGTCTTAAATCCTGAACATCTCTAATTCTTCACCACTTTAAAAGAAAAATTTCTCTTTTGACACCACTATCGGGACATACCTTTAAGTGCAATGACTTTGCTGGCTGGATTCATGATAGCGCTGTCAGCTGAAATGGGCCTGCGGATGGGAGTATTTGGGTCGGCCATGTCAATGATCACCACTTGAGCCTGCTCGCCAACTTTCTCCCGGATACAGATGAACTTATCAGACTCCATGGTTAGGGTGCTGAAGCCTATGTTGGCCGGATTGATTCCCAAGTTTTGGAGCTAGAACAGAAAAACAAAACAAAAAACACCTCAACACGATCACATTTTTAGCCTCAATTTAATTTATTTTTGATAAGACCTTTTGCTACCTAGATGGATAGCAAGAAATAAACAGGTTGATAGACAATTTTTAATTATATACACGTCTTTGATATACAAATGCATATTGGGACTTTTGGTCCAGCTTTATTTATTTAAAAAGAATGTTCCTCATGGTGGAAATATTTACCTGTGAAAAAAAAAGTGATACAAGCAGACCAACCTCTAACGATAAAGAAGAGCTGTAACCTTAAGCTTACATACTTTAAAATGACACAGGCAGCCAATGATCTTAACACTCTTGATATTGAACAGCAGTTCTTGAGACAGAACTGTAGTCTAGGGAGCCGGGCCTTAAATCAAGTCTTAAAAAGCATAGACGAAAGGAGAAACATTGTAGACTAACTGCAGTACAACTACAAGAAGAGTGTGAAGGTTACTTTCTTAAAATGTATGCGTCTATACATTTTTTAGTAGGTATGAAACCATCAATGCTAGGACAGTTTACTTTATCCATTGGCAGCACATTAGCTGGTTGTGAAAAAAAACATCCCTTTATCTTAGGTGGAAACAGGGACTCTTGCTTGCTTCATACAAAGCCTGACACAGCATTATCCAGTGAGGGGAAACTACAACAGATAGCTGTGCTACACAAGCACTAAAATTTAGTACAAAAGCTGTCTGCAATCCTACAACAAATAAAATGATCAAACTATTAATAATGATGATTAGTAAAATATTTTCTTCTCTTCCAGTGAACTAACTGCTAATAACAAATGTGTGATGATGTAAATCTAAAGGAAATGAAACTACCAAACATACTTCCCACAGCTCATGTTTTGTTGTTGCAACTTCCCTCTAATTTTGCAACCCTTTAGTAACATGCCACTTTTGTACTACATCTGTGTTAATGCAATTGCAGTTTCATGTCCAAATAAAAAATGTTTGAGAGTTGTGACTTAAATTAAAACTAAAATTTATTAATGATAATGAAGAATATTGTTAAAATTCTATCTTATATGGACTCTTGAGAATGATATTTTACTAACCGTCAGTTTTACTGATTGTTCAATGAAAATAAGATCATTGTAATTGTAAAAGACACAGTATTTCTGCTATTATTTGTGTCTAGAGCAATTTGTGGTACAGTATAATGGTCACCAACGATAAAATGCGTGACTTGATTAACAACATATTTGCCATGATTCCGAGCTAATCAGCAAGCAGAGATCAAAGTTCCAAGAACTGTTCAACAAAATTGTGCCACCTTCTATCAATGAAAAGACAGGACATGCCCTCATCAGTTTGCTCCACCCCACATTCTTTCAACAGAGCATAACCTGGTTCACCTTCAATGATATTACAACAAGTGAACTTGCACTACAAAATGTGCTTTTAAAGACAAGTGATAAAAAAAAAAGCTCTAGTATGCAGCTTTTTTTACCATTACTGAAAGAGGGTGACTTACATAATACTGCAGGTCCAATAACTTTTTAGTCGGTAAAAGCAAAAATTTTATTTTTTATTTATTTATTTTATGTATTTATTATTTTATTATTATTATTATTATTAATTAATATATATATATTTTTTTTTTCTTAAAAAGAGGCAAAGTCTTGCTAAGCAGAAAAATCATTTTAAAAAAGCACTTATAATTTTATATGCATAAACAGTTCAAGGTAAGACAGGGACGGATGTGCTATGCAATGTGCTGAGGCTTGCAGCACTCCACAACAGGAAACCGGAGACCCATTGTGTACAAGGACTGAAACAACAGGCCTCCACTGTAATGCCTCTTCCACTACGGACCACTGGTGGGAAACATGTGACTTGGCCAGGAATGAGCAGTGAAAAAAAAAAGCTGCTTTTATTAAAGTGATAGATAAAAAGAGGCGACGAGCAGCATGTGTTGCTGCAGCTCGTCCACTTCACTTTAGGCCACTTCTTGCTGACGTGGTTATAAGTGTGCCGTTTCTTCCCCTCCTCACCCAATCTTACTTTTAGACAGTGCGGCAGAATGTTGAGGGTTCAGCAAATCAACATCCTTGCCAGGATGTCACGAGTTATCAGCTGGTCATTTACAGGCATAGTTCAAAGTGCAATGTAAGCTTGCAAGGTGAGATTTAAATAGCATGACCCAATAAACTAATAGACCTCTCACTATAGGGCCAACTGTAAGGAAGTACAAGTGAAAGCTTAATGTTACCAAGAAATATCACTAACAATAAACTTTAAATGCATTTTGTTACAGTGTGCTTATGATAAAGTCCCATCTTGCAAGAGTTTTGAGAAAAAAATACAACTTTCTCAGATCACAAACATCTAATTAAAGCTTACATGCAGGGATTTTATTACCAACACTGTACTTGAATCTTGCCTTTGCCTCTTCAAATATACATTAGCTTAATGCAACAGAAAATGTCTAATTCACAAGCAAAACAAAAAGATGACCAAAAACGATTAGATAGGTCACTGTCAATAAATGCATAATATGAATTCTAACTCAACATATGCATAGTAGTTATTTTAATGTGTATATTGAACATATCAACGTCTTCCTTTCTAATGTTTTATGTAAATAAGTACGACTTGTGAAAATAACTATTAACATTCAAGAATGCACAAAATAAAATTTGGTGAAACATGCAATTAGGGATTTACTTTGTGAGAACCATGCTGAGGGAAAACAAAATGAGGCTTTTCTTTAATTTGCCAACACAGTTTGTTTTAAACCAGAAAAGTTATTTTTAAAGCCTGTAAAGTTACATCAAGAGCCTTTGTCAACACAGATTACTTATTCTGTTGCCACTCCACAAATTGTCATTTATAAAAGACATGAACAACCCAGATAAGGATAGATCCTAGGTAATTGATACTAGTAGTTCCCATCAGAACTGTGTCACAAAGAAGCTTCTGAGCAGCCAACACATTTATTTCACACAAAATGTTATGTCTATGTTGAATCGCTCCTTCCTTGGTCTAGTTGTAGTTCAGTGGTACAGTTTAAATACATATTGCTATCTGTAACTGCCACAACACAATCTATAAAATTCTAAATCAAATTAATCAACAAAATTAATTCTCTTCACCAGATTAAATTAGCAAAAGCTAAGCTAATGGAAAACATTATCTAGCATCTTAGGAACCAATATGTGATGTGATAAGATACAAACATTTTAAGAGACACTTGTGCAATTAAAATGTCTTTAACTAAAGTCAACAATATGCTATATAAATGGATGATGTATAAAACTGCAAGCCATGCATGTTGACCGGATGACAGCGAACACACTTGCAGAATTTGACAAAGATTCAGAGCAGATGAAGCTAAAAAAAAGACGACCAAATATATGACTTTTTGCTGACTCAGACTTATGCTAGAGCCACAAAAAAGGCGAGTTCAATGAGTTGTCTGTAGAACAAAATAATGAATATGCATCAGAATATTATTTAAACTTAAGATTGTTTTAACTGGGAGGTGCATATACCGAAAGTGCAATAGCAGAATTTTGTGAGCTCATGTCAAGCTGGGCTCTCAGAGATGATGTGACTGCAAATAAAAGGCAGATTTTGCTTCATGCTCCCCTCATACACAAATCAAAAAACAAAATTTGCAAACTAAACAACTCTGCATGAAATGAAGTGATTCACTGGCTCTAATCAGCATCTTGTTGGCTACAAATTATAGTTTAGTTTTTCCTTTACATAAAAACTCACAACTCCAACATAAAGGAAGCTCTAATGCTAACAGTTAAAAATATAATAAATTTGACTTTTCTGCAAGGCAACAGGCAAACCACTGGTGTACAACTAAATAGGGTACAACTCACACACATATATATGAATATAAATAACTATTGAATTTTATTATTTTGGTCAATTTTAAATTTCCAGAATAAACCGATATTAGATATTTAAGGCGCTATGAAATGAATTCATTTTCTGTCAAATTCAGCTTCTACTGCATTTAAACTGAAGCACTATGCATTTTTTAATCTGTAAAAGGTGCTATATAAATAAACGTGACAATTTCCTAAACTTTATTTGAAAATACAGTGCCCTGAGACAACGCATGTTGTGACTTGGCGTTATATAAATAAACTGAATTGAAAATTGTTTCCCACCTAAACTTTTCTTATTATATGGTCAATCAAACTTTTTTGAACAATTCAGTAAAATATCCAAAATTGTATCATTAAACCAATTTAAAAATCACGACAGTTTCAGTTCAACTGAACAACTTACTGAAAACCAGATGTCACATCATAAACAGGACAATATAGAAGCCAAAAGACTACAAAATCCCAAATTTTTGTCAACTTTAGTCTGTTCTTACATACCAGGTGGACACATTTATTCACAAAAGCGTGAAGGATACATGTTGTAATTGAAAATTAGCATCTTCAAATGTTCAATAGAAATGGTTCTGTTCTGGATGCTTTCTGGGTTTGAAGAGAAGTTTTTACATGAATAACGAGGCACCTGAATTTAAAAAAAAATGTTTTTGTAAAGCTTAAAATGTTTTTTTTTTTAATCACTACATTAACTACATTATCAAATCTCAATTGGCACTTGTAATTTTGTTTTGTCATATTATAATCTGTCTGAAAAAGTTTTTGAAAAATGCATGAAACAGCATATGCATCTCATGCATTATTGACATTCACTGAAGGTCCTTTGGGAATTTATTAGTCATATGAAATAACCTTGTCCTACAAATGACAAAACCAGTAAAACAAATCACACCTGGAAATGGAAGAAATAAAATAAACTGAATTTTTTGGAAAAAAAAAATTAAAAAAAAATGAGTTCCTTAAATTTAAAAGGAAGTTAAATTTTATGGTTACCAACCAAATAATTTCACTAGGAATATGTGGTATCAGTATATTATTGTGCAAACCTTTCGTTTATTTGTAGCACTATTATTTTGTTCTCTGGTCGTACCTGCTCCTAACACTTTTGCTTAGCTTTAATAAAAAACATCTGGCAGAACTCACAACAACTACCTGCTTTATACTGAGACAATGCATAACTGCACCTTGTGATTCTCAAAAGATTTGTAGTTTGGCTCATTGTTTGAAGAAAACAAGGGGAAGAAAAAAAAAAAAAAAAAGGACTGGGAACTTTGGATATGTCGCTTTTTAAAAAATGTTATCACTGACTCCAAATGTACTGACACTGACCTCTACTCAAGGATCAATGTCTGGACTACAAACACTTATCACTGGTGTGTTCTGAAGTGAGAAACAAAAACGTTCCAATGATATGAAAATAGTTCACCTCAAGGTTCGTCATTTTAGATTTAGTTAAGTCAGGAATTTCAAATATGTTTGTAAAGTTGAATTCAATTAAAAATGACAACATTAGCATTATAACTCAAATTGTTAGAAGTAACTCATTAGATTTATTAAAAAATGACACTTCAAATATGTTCCCAGACTTTTCAGTCTGATTAATAAGTTTTTATCCAGGTCATATTTAAAAAAAAAAAGAAAGAAAACCCGCACCTCCAACAGATGGCTTTACAAGGACGGAAAATAAATTAGGACAACCTGTAACCACCGTTTTGTTTAAGTCAAATCAAGAATACATTTTATCTAAATAATATTCACTTTAAAAAAGACGTTCTTAAAGAGTGCAGCAGTCTCAGCAAACCTGGGCAGTCATTCAATTATCTGATCACCACATGATCATTTCTACAACCAGCCAACGTGATTCCTGACGTCGGATATCCCTTTCAAACAGTACGGAGTGTGAATACTAATAAGTTCACGACAAAAGGTCTATTTATATAAACCTGTATTGGCTGTCAGATTTTATCCATAGACGGTACAGAAGTCGACTCATTATATTCTAAAAAGTGGTAATAACTTTTGCATTTTCAAGTTTGACATTAAACCACCTGAGCCTTGACAGCGAAAACTAGAAGCTACAGCTGCACTAGTTGTACGTACTCTTATACATAGAAGCTACTTTAAAGAGTCTACGTTTAACAGAAGCTTGGAATAAATTGTAAAAGTTTAAAACAATTATTTATTTATCTGAACTAAGTAGTCGGTAATAATTATCCACATAATAAAACGCGAAGGTTGCTACTCTTAGTGTTAGCAAGTAGGCTAGTTGCTAGCTAAAACGTCATCCACCCAATCAAGCTAGTTAGCATAGCTAGAAAAGCTAACTTAGCCGTCTAGCGCTCACATAGTTGTGTGAGGAAAGTCTCAGATACCACAACACCTTGGTGATGGTGACTGAAAGAGAAACTTCACCATACAACTTCACAATTCATCCATCTACATACCTGTAGGTGCTCCTGAAAGCGAATGGGCAGGATCTGAGCCATGGCGGTTCCTCTCTCTGTCACCCTCCTCTGATTTCTTCTAGGCTAACACAAACTGCGGCTGCTTCTCTGGTGCTAACCGAACAGCTACGGAGTCTCTGATCTAAAGTCCACCTGTCAATTAAAGCTAAAGCCTTGTCCAGAATATGTTGTCGGCGTAATGGTATTTTTCCTTCCTTCCTTCACCGTTCAGTTGAGCTGTTCCCCCGGCTAATCACCGACTGCCACTATGCCGACTCCCTGGACGTGCAATGGCGGTGGAGGTTGGTCAGCAGAGAAAACATCCCGGAAATAGAAGTGAGCTGAAGAAGGCGGATGAATATGTAGTCACACTTCTTGAAAAAAGTGCAGACATAAATATTTTTGAATACTCACAATAATTAATATGTTATCAAGAACAATAAAAGCTCTAACATTGGATTTTCTTATTAATGTATAAAGTAATAAATGTAAACGTGGAACTACTTTCTGTTTCCCCTTTGATTTTTGCCACATCATTCGTCTTTGTAAATTAACGTCATTCCTACGCGATGAGCAGAGGTTGTACACTTGTTCTTCATAGCCAATCAGATCACTCTGAACACAAATAGAACAAGAATATGCTTGTATTATATTGTTACTTGTAGCCTATATTAACTACGTGGGGTCAAAAAAGACGTGTGTATAAGCTAATGTTTATATATGGTTTAACTATAGTTTATATCACAGAAAAACGTTAGGTATTCAACAAGTTCATTCAAAGGACTACACTCATTGCACATGTGGGACAAATTGTTTCAAACAACGGGTTTTATTTGTTTTTTTACGAATTAAAATTACTTTTTACCAGAGAAATTGCAAAAATTAGAAAGAGAAAAACTAAAATTAGCAGAGCAGTAATTAAAAGATTTAAGTGAAAAAATAGTAGCTAGAATCCCAAATGAGCTGAAAGCTAAAATTAGCAAATCAGCTCATGCAAAAGAGCAGAGTCGCTGAAACCATAACATGAAGCAAGAATCCTTACATAATAATAATAAAAAAGTTTTTAGTGATGGAGTTGTCTCTATATATATTTAAATGTAAAAGGGGGGAAATAAAATAAAAACATAGATAAAAGTTACAAAAAAAAATCCAAAAGTGTAATATGCAAAAGTTGAAAAGTGCACAAAAGCTGATAGAGGACAATTTTATACACGAATAATTAAAAAAATATGCTAGTTAAAACAACCAAATAAATGATAAAGGGTAAGAAAGTTTTGTTAATAAACAAATAATATGTATTACGATAAATGTATATATTTCTTTTTATTGAACCAAAAATTCTGTAGACATGACTTGTCTGTTTGGACATAAACATGCAATGATTTGTTCGATGCAGTGAGACTCCCAGGATTCATTTCCCTTTTTTACATGCACAATTTCTGCTTGTGTAGGATGTGACCTTATTGCTCAACGTAAAACTGAATGCTGGAGCACATTAGCACCAATTTTTTTCTGTTGAGCCAGCAGTTATGGCTCTGAAAAAGAGACAATGCAGGAAAATGAGTACATAGTATTTGTCAACCACACATCATGAAGTCTGCAGAATTTAAAACAGTCCTCTGATGTTTTCCTGAAAAAAAACTGTCAAAGAAAACCACTTTAAATCATAAATCTGTCAACTGAAGGACTTCATCTCAGAGATGATCATCTGTTCAAGTTGTTAAACATGCTACCTTTACAGTCATTTGTATGAATAATTTGTCCAGTATATCAAAGAAACTTGCTTATGTTTTACACAACATCCCAACTTCATTGGAACTGGGGTTGTACGTTCTGAAACTGACCTCCTGCTCTTTTGAACAAGTTTATGTATAATGTATGTCAAAGTTTGATCAAAATGGGTACAACTCCATTATTTCTCAACATAAGATGATCCTAAAACTCTGGCATGTAAGGGGATGGGTATGTATTCCTGAACATTAGACCTTTAATTGAAGTTTTTTTTTTACTGGTTAGCAACATGTTGGGTGTACCAAGTAATATATTTATGTGTATAGACTGTATTTAAATATTAAAAGTATAGATGTGGCAAGGATGTACACAATATTCACTCTTTGTCACCATATGTGCATCCGTTTATTTATGGCCACTTACCAAAAGGCCAAAAAGCTTAAATCAAAATCTATTTTTTTAATGGATTGCAGGAGAAATAGAGATTGAAATAGTTAAAAATATCAGTGTTCTATGAATACAACTCAAGGAGTACAGTTGGATTTTAGAGCAGAGACTCATGAATCATCAACCAAATAAGTTTCTCCACTGAAGACCGGGTCTAATAAAACAACTCATCCACTTGTCATGTGCGCATACACCGTTTCCACATGTGTGGTTTGTTATATAATGTATAGATTCAGGTGCAGAGGGCAGCAAAGGCTGCCTCAGATAGCCTATTCATGCTGTCGTTGCCATAGATTCCCACACTGAGGAACCTCCACACACAGAGAACCAATGTGTGTCACCTTAAAAGGGTGGCCGTTGAGCTCTCTGAGAGGATGCCACAGTGGCTTATTGTGGCCGTTTTTAGCCTCAGGTTTCATGTGAAATGAGGGCCTCTGCTCTTACATCCATTGACGCTCAATGAAGAGTCAAGCAAGGTGCAGCCATGCTTGGATTTCAAATGTAATATGGCAAAATGAGTGACCAGTATATGTTTTCTTTCTTCTCCTTTTTGCTATGACTACACTTTTGGCAAGGATTAAAACACAGATGGGTGTCCCGTGTCTTCCCGTGGCTGAGAGGATCCAAGAGAAGTGAGTAGGGCTGATACTCACATTCAGAGCCAGGACTGAAAGGCCTCATTAGGTCCTCTGTTCTGGGTCTTTCTTATTTCCTCTCATCTTCAGACCCTTCTGCTCCTACTTCAGGTGACAGAGATACTGTACACAAATACAATTTGACTTTCTTTATGTCATTTTGCATCTTTCTCCTCCTCTGTCGTTCATGAACAAAAATATTGTGTGTGAAACTAAATACATCCGGTTTCTCGCACAAATCATCTTTAATCACCACATTTACATCTGTCACATGCAGTCTGTTGTGGCCTAACCTTTGAACAGTAGCTCTGGTGAAGTTACTAATTGACTGTATATGGGTCTTTGCTCTTTTAAAGCAGGCAGAGATACAGTTTGTTGCTGATTATAAATGTTAGCCTCCCAGAATATCTGAATGATAAACTGTTCACAGCTTAAAATCATTATCGCCCATCTACACATGTCCGTTTGTCTGTTATGTTATCAAAATATTTAATGAACCAACCAGATTCTAATGAAGCACTCAGAAAATTATTATTGGACGTACATCTGCAAATTTGGAGTCAACCAAGTTCAATATGGCAGCCCCAGCAAACAACTCTTTAGAAACATTAAAAAGGGTTTAACACAGACAGTTTTAAAGACATTAAGTTGAAATTTAATGTGGTGATAGCTGAGTGTCATTTCCAACACACACTGTGAGCAGATCACACAAGAACCGTCCGTCCGTTTTCTTCCTCTTATCCGGGGTCAGGTCTCGGGGGCAGCAGCCTAAGCAGAGAGACCCAGACTTCCCTCTCCCCAGCCACTTGGACC
>JARVJO010000082.1:21273610-21305690 GCA_031762555.1 Cynodonichthys magdalenae | reverse complement strand
TTTTAAACAGAGGTTCTTGACAATCCAACATTACACAGAAGCATATAATCTGTAGTTTTACTGCAGCAATAAACTGTTTATTACAACTTAATATCTGACTGAATGGCAAATACTGTGTACCCATTATTCATATTCTGTTAAAGTTTGTACGAACAGGAAATGTACAGTGAAACATGATTAACTCGTGTTGCTAACAATAATGTAGTCATCAAATCTTACTGTTTTTTTAACTTGGCAACAATAACTCAGTAAAAGTGGGTGTGATGTTATTCTCAGCTGTGAGTTTTGAATTCTAAGGAAATATTTTATGATTCACTGGTATTTGGGTAAATGTTAATCCACTTTGACATTCGGATGAATAATGAGCTGGAGGAATATTCATCAACTTGATTCATAGTGTTAGACATAAAATTTATGCAAACATGAGCGCTGAAAGTTCAAACTAAGATGATTAATAACTATAAAGATTTTGTTAATGGGATAATTGGAGAGGTCATAATTAAATAAAGTTCACAAAAACACGTTACTTTGTTTTTGTAAAAACATATTAAAAACATCACGAACAAATAAAAATAATGGGAACCATTTAGACAATGATCATAGGAGGACTGTATGCTTTTCATCTGCGTCCATGCTGAATATTACCCATAATGCAACAGTCAAACACTTTAGTAAACTCTGCTTATGTAGCATTTTACACTTTATCTCAAAGAAAACCATACAAACACAATAAAATCCCAGTTTTAGATTCTAGACAGATCATTTCTAAATCTTGTCATATTTAACCACTTTAACATCTTTAAATGGTTTATGAGTACTTTATGAGGGTCCGGTGGCGCCAGTGCATGGCAGCCTCACCTCTGTCAGTCTGCCTCAGGGCAGCTGTGGCTACATTGTAGCTTACCACCAGTGTGTGAATGAATGGGTGAATGTAGTGTAATGCACTTTGGGGTTCGATGGGATTTGATAAAGTGCTTTATAAAGTTCGGTCCATTTACTTATGAATTTATGATAAAAACAAACATTTTAAGTTAACCTAAACTCCTTCAGTATCTCAGACAGTTACAGGATCTAAAACCAGCACCAAAACCAGAGACCACAAAACTTACTTACAAAACAGATGTTCAAAGCCTAAAACATTTTTATTGTAAAACCTTTTTTCTTGATAAAGATAATAATTGATCAGATAAGTGAAGCAAACTTATTATGACTTACTGGAAATGTTTATAGACTGGGATAAGTTGATTTCATTTGAAATCAGTAGGACTGAGTTTTATGGGCTGTCTGCACTCTTACTTAAGCAGCATCTCAATCTCTTAGTTATCCATTTCATCTTCTCTTTTCTTTATTATCAAAACTGATAGAGAAGGACAGTTTAAACTTTAAACCTGTTCATGGTAATATGTCAAAACTGAATCAAATTATTTGGAACGTACGAATATATGTTTACATTATACGCTGTTTAAGGTTTTAATAGATAAATGCATCTAGCAAGAGACAGAATCTCAAAAGTTACTATGTATGTCTGAATGTTTCTGCAACAACTCACATTGATCCACATTGCAGAAACAATAAATAAAAAATAAAAAAAACAATCAGTTGTTGCCTCAACAAGATCACAGGATCAAACCTCGGATGGGGACCCTTCTGGGTAGAGTTTGCATGTTCTCTCTGTGCATGCGTGGGTTTTCTCTGGGTACTTCAGACCAAAAACACAATTACTAATACTAAACTGTCCTCAGCTGTGAGTGAGAGAGTGAATGATTTTTTTGTCTGTGTCCCTGTGATGGACTTGTGACCTGTCCAGGGTGTACCTGGCCCTCGCACTGTGACTGACCCTGAAAGGATAAGGCAGGTTAAGATAATTGATGGACGGATCAATGGATGAGCTCATATCTGGTGTGGTAGTTGCTAAGAGGCATTTTTAACACATAGTCAAAGTTTTACACAGAACCTGCCTACATTAAAGCAGGCAATAACGCTACTTTTATTGTTCCTTTTTTTTTCCTGAAACACCACACCTGTCAGCGTTGAGAAATCATCAAGTCACAGTGGTGACCAGCATGTATCTTTAGACGAAGTATTTAAAAAGAAAATTCTTATCAGTTTCTGTAAAGCAGTTCTGCTTTCTGTATGTTTGTTGTTTTTGCACAGCAGAAGTGAAGCCAGCAGTAAGAGTAAAATTCTTTTGAGAGTCATGCAGCAAAGCTGATGCTGTGAAAATACGTGCTCCGACTCCGCACTAATAATCAAATTAACTTTGATGAGCTGCTGGTTGCTATGGTGTTGTAAGGATATTAAAAAGGGAACCAGAAGTTACAGGGCAGGTTGGGATCTTTCCCTGCTGTGGGAATAGATCTTGGTTATCACGGGTAGCAAATAAACACGAACGTTCCTCATCTTATTAGCTGCTAAACGTCTCATTAAAAATTCCATTTATAGTGAAAACGGGACGTAATGAGCTGCTGCAAGGTCGGTCTGCTCTATATCACTGTCAGCAGAGTTATTGCCTGGTTTTGTCCCATCTCGTAGCCCACCCAATCAACAATTCAAGTTTGCTTACTACATGTGATTCCTGTCATCATCATCATCTGAATCTAAGGTCATGCTGAGGGCGTGTGCAGGACAAATAATGTCCCCCAGTTTTTATAAATAAATAAGATCTATTTTTTTTCAGCTATTGACAAAATCTCATTCTATTCTGGAGAATAATTCAGAGCAGGATGTGTGAATGATAAATATTAATAATCCAGGGGACCAGTGTTTTGAGAGCCACTCATCTGGCAGAAAATTGAAAAGCAGAAAAACCTAAACATGGTTCAGCAGAAGCCAAAGAGACTGTGGGAAAATACTGGACTGGATAAATTCAGGAAGAGGGATTATTCTGTATGAGTGAACACCCATGACCTCTGAATGATCATTTTATTTGACTCCTGTTGATTTAGTCTTCAAAGTTAGAAAACATATTGGAAATCAAGCTAAAAAAAAGCTTTCATGATTTTGATTTTGGAAAGTTAATCTTTAAATTTAACACTGTTTTCACAACTGTGTCAGAGAGGTACAAAAAACTGCTATGAAAATCACTGTAAATCAACAATTTACTTTTATTTCTCCCATAAATCTATTTAAGAACTTCAGACTTGCTTAAAATGTCTATTTAATCATTTTCAAACTTGTACTTATTTAAATGAAAGTTTAATTATTTTGATTATAAAATATTTATTAAAAATAAACAAAAAACATTATTTTACATATAATATAGATATAAAAGAGGGATGGTGCTTTGGTGGTGATGAGATGGTCACTACAAGTACTGATACTGGAGCTAAACCTAGCAAGCTAAATAAAGTATTATTATTTTTTAAATTTATTTTAAGTTATTCTTCCAGTGAAGATGTAAATACATGTCCCAATGCATTTTAAGTCTGATATGAAACCGCGTGGTCACGCAAACATACGTCAAGTAAAGGCTAGACTGTCTCATTTCACAGCAGTTTCATCCAGCCTACCCGAACTGGGAAGGACGTGGCCCACATGGCCCAGGTGGGCTACGTACTCGTGAGGATGCAGCCCATGAATTGAGACACAGCCTTTGTGTTTCAGTGGGTGGTGAGAGTCAAACAGAAGATACTGATCTGTGAGTTGTTTTTTCTGTAAACTTCAGTGTTGAGGCTTCCATGTTCAAACAGTCCAGAAAAAAAGGCAGCTGGTTGTCGTTGGCATCCTCTCTGGTAAACTTGATGTCTACATAATTACGTTACGTATTGTAACCAAAGCTTCTATGAGTGTAAGCTCCGTCCTCTAAGGCTATCGCTGATGGATATCCCTCCGCGTCCTCGCACATTCTGAAGAACCAATAGTCTACGCCCACGTACTGTGGGCCCCACCCTTAGTCCCTATAAATAACAATGGGACCAAGCTACAGCTCCTGATAACTTTTCTCTTCAGCTATCATCATCAAACTTTATTTATAAAGCGCTTTAACACCAGCCACAGCTTAAACAAAGTGCTGAACATCTGAAATAAATAAAAGAAAATAATAAAATAGTGACATACAATAAATTAAAAGCACAATAAAAACACATAGTTAAACAAATAAAATCAGCACCAATACAGTAAAAAGGTGAGTAAAATCAAATCGCAATTGGGTTGAAGGCCAATGAGTAAAAATGAGTTTTGAGTCGGTTTTTAAAAATGGACAGTGAAGGGGCCTGTCGAATATCCAAAGGCAGGGCATTCCACAATTTAGGGGCACTAACAGAGAAGGCCACGTCTCCTCTAAGCTTCCTTTTAGAGCTGGGAATGACCAGGAGCAGCTGAGTGACCGAGAGGGAGTGTAACGGTGGAGGAGCTCTGTTAAATAAGGTGGAGCAAGGACATTTACAACCTTAAAAACAAACAGAAGAATTTTAAAATGAACTCTAAAATACACAGGCAGCCAGTGGAGAGAAGCCAGGGCCCAGTCCCCGTCCCGGGGTCCCCCTCTGGACTTGATGTCCACTCCCTTGTTCAGTACAGAAGTTGTCTAGTCATGTCCAGCAACTGATGGGAGCGCCCCCACTTTCAACTTTCAGAGGTCCACCAAACCCATCAATGACCTTGACATGTGCGGTTATATCCCCAATCATCACCTGAATGAGTTATAAATATATTACAAATATAGCTCACTGTGTTTGTATTCCTAAGAGTAAAAACAGAAACAGCAAATGAACCCAGTTACATCAGGATGAAACATGTCTGAATGTCTCCACTATCTTCTCTATATAAATTTAAATTTTCTTTTCCACCAGTGCAGATGTGCATCACATGGTCACTACTTTACACAACCAGCTTCTGGCCAAAGCTCAGGCGTCGTATTAGGTTTGTGTGACTCCCTGATCTACAGCCACGATATTCTCTGATCCCGACCAAAGCTGTCATCTAAACAACATCAAACGGGGCAGAATGAGGACGCCCTCTTGCAGCTGATCACACAGACTAACAAACAAATGCAGCTGGGGATAAATGTAGCGCGGGGTGGGTGCAGACTAAAATGAAACAAGAAGAAGTGGGATGCCCTGTGGGTGAGTGTGTGTGTGTGTGTGTGTGTGTGTGTGTGGGGGGTCCAGACTGCTTTGAAAAGTTCTTTCCAAATCAGCACAAACTCAGCACAAGTGAGGGAAAGAGAAGCCCTCTGTCCCCTTCAGGACAGCAGGAAAATGGCTGAATGAACTCAAAGTGGACATCTGAGAGGCTCGCCACGTCCCGAAGGGACCAGCAGAAAATGTAGCTGCTGACAATCGGCGCGACAAATAGTGCTACAGAGAGTATGAGACTGATACATGAGAAATTCATCATGTGTGAAAGTAAGCTCAGTGTAAATACTGAATGACTGACTTGGCTGGTTAAGTTTCTCACATCCAGCCCTGGCTCTTTAGTTTTTTTCTGATTCAGCTAAACTGAAGACGTTAAACATAATCTGCATCTCTTAGCTGCAGCGTGCAGATCAGCCTCAGTCAGGAATCAGTTTTTGTTTTAATGGTTCGCCACAGATGTCAACCTCTTGAAAGTCAAAGGTCTAACAGGAAGGTTGTTGATGTTTTCTTTTTTCTCTTTAGTAAAGCTGATCGATGTGCATTCTTTACAGCAACTGAAAATGTTGACATGTTGCAACAAATACAAAAGATATTCCACTGACTATTGAAAAGTTCATAGTGCTCTGCTTTCAGAGGTTAAATGTGACCTGAGAGGCAGCGCTGCTTTAAAGTATCAGAGGAGGGGGCACGTATTGAAGCTGCTTAATGTGGCACAAACGTAGATCAGAGGGTGAAATGCAACAACTTTTATCTTCTCTAATTTCATGGACCTGCCTCTGAAGATTCTGTATCAATCTATCTGTAACCTTAATGTTTTATTGACTACATTTTACAGCTTTGTTTGTACCATTTTAAAGTCTTCAGAGAAAGGTAACCATGTAGACAAATGAGAGAGAAATCTTCTGCATCTGTCTAAAAAAGGAAAAAAACTCAACCAGCTGTCTTGGTTGATAACGTAATAAGTTGTTACAAAAGAAACAAGGAAATTATTGCAACACAACTAAAGCTGCAAAGAAGTGACAACATTTAACTGAATATTCAGTGATGACACAAAAAAAAAAACACCCAAATGTTCTCAGTAATGTGATTCAGTTTGGCGTCAGATTTACCCAGAATTATTGGTTCTCTCGTATTTTGTTAGTAAAAGGGGCTTTTATATGGGATTATCCTGTAGCTTTCTCAAGGACCCAGATGTGTGACACAAAAAATGACTTTTGGAATGGAAATTGAATTAGAACTGAAAGTGAAAGTAACCTAACTGAATTTTTAATACAACAAAATACAGTTTGAAAACAAATTAATTTGAATTCCAATCTTTTAACTCCGTTTCAATTTAGTTTAAGTTTACATTACACAAATACAGATTCACTCTGAGCAATTCAATTTATTTATATAGCACTAAGTCACAACATACTTCATCTAAGGGCACTGTACCAAAAAAGAACCAACCATCTAAAGAAGCCAGCAGATTGCGTTGAATCACTTCACCACAGTTTCCCATCCTGAGCAGCACATTGGCGACAGTGGAAAGGAAAACCTCCCTTTTAACAGGAAGAAACCTCCAGCAGAACCATGACGGGCGGCCATCTGCTTCGACCGATTCAGTTTCTGTTGGCAAGTTTCTTCACATAGTTTTAGTCATAGTTTTTTAGTCAAAACGAGTTTTACAGAATGTTTTACATTGTGTCTTGATACCAGCATTTTTACATGTATTCATACAAAATTCTCTGATACCCATAATCGATACTTGTATCAATACTCAATTCAGTGTGTTACAGATTATTTAAAAAAATTATCAGTTCTGTTTAAGCAATTAGTAGAAAGAAAATCTTATCTGTGATTTGTATTCATTTGAAATGTTGCTACAATATACCTACATCATTCTGTATTTTATTTGATCCAGGCCACCTTGTTCAAAATAAAAGAAACAGGTTTTTAAAGTCAATGTGTAAAGTTTAGGTTCTAACTCAAGAAGTACACTGTGTTGGCGAGTACCCAAACTGAAGTATTTCTTCTCATACTTGGTTTGAGAAAAACTGGTATCAGGACACAAAGTTTTTTGCCAATACAGAGTACTGATGCAGAGTAAATTTTTGCAAAGTAAAATAAATTTGTGTGGTAAAACATTTTGAATTTAGATATGAACATTGATATTTGTTTTAAATACAAAACAAATTTAACACAGGCATATTAGATAATAGACAAAATACATATTTTTTTACGCGACAAATACAGAAGTGCTTATTTGAAAAGTAGAATATTTTAATTCATGCTGGATGTTTTGCAGTGGTGAAACCCAGGAAGCAGGAAAAACTCTATTTGCCCCCCCCCCCCCCCAAAAAGCAAAAATTAAGTGCCCTTATTACTGCTCAGAATACCCTAGTTTATGGTTTGTAGTTCTGGTTAGCATCAAAGTAATTTTCTACCCAACATGACTTGTTAATTTAGAAAATAAATGTTTAAAACATAAAATAATATTTTTATTTTTAATTCTGCTGAATGGACATTATGTACTTTGTGTAAAACTTGAGGTTTGGAGTCCTGTAATGGTCAAAGAAAAGAAAATCTCATGTTACAAGTTTCAACAATGAGCACCATTCAGACCAATAAATGATACATAGACTGGATTTACACAGCACCTTTCTAACCAACCAGGCTACTCAAAGTGCTTAACAGCACAATCTGTCCCCTCATTTACCAATCCACACACTTTTATGCACAAGGTTTGTAAATATGTATTTTTTACTGTCTACTTAGAGCCCTCAACTGTCTAGGGCCAACCCTGCTTACTAGAATAACTAGAAGGCAACACTAGGAGCACAAGGGACCACCAAACAAGCCTGACTTGCACAATGGACCAACAAAGAGAAGACAGGACACAGAATTTAAAGGGTGAAACTTAAAAAGGGAAATGAGCCACACCCGGGAAGAGACAACGAGGATCAGGTGTGGGAGGAGCTGGGGAAAGACACAAAGCACGGAAAGGACAATAAACACAATAAACTAACCAAAAGCAGAGTTCCTCACAAAAAGCATCAATTACAAAAATGTTTTCCAAATGTAATCACACGAAGATGCTGAAAGTGTGTAAAAATCACACAGGAAACATGAGCCAAACATGTTTCACAGGTGAAAATATAATTTTTACACATGAAGTTCATGTTTTTCTGTAAGAATTGATAAAAAAAGTCAAATGTTCTTTAACAGAACACTCTCCATTACCCACACATTCAGATAAAAACATGTATATGTCCATATATCAGCCTGCTCTATTGGAAGTCATAATAATGTGTGTCCTATCTCAACAGGAACACAAACACACAGTTGTCTTTATCAGGACCTCATTGTTATTCTAATAATAAACTTTTTTTGTGTGTTGATTGACAGTGTTGTGTCTTCTTATTCTGTCACTTTTGCCACCGGCAGGAGGAAGTTTTTCTTCTCTAAATGCCCACAGAACTGAGGAAAGCATCAATCTACGTTCTGACCAAACATTTTCCTTTGTCATGAACTTGTCTTTCAGTGGGCACATAATGACATTTACCTAACCTGGTTCAAGAATTCATCTAAATGTAAGTGATGACGTGGCGACAAAGACCAGTTTTAAATATGTAGGGTACTCATTATAGCTGAGAGAATCTGAGTCAGAGGAAACATGCTGCAGCTCATAACAATAAAAGCAACAAGCTTTAGTTTGAAATTTTATCCTAAAAATAACTTTCCGCTTGTTCCACCAAGTTTATTCACTTATAGAGTGGGTCCAACGAGTGAACCTGTGGAAGTTACGCTGATGGACCAAAGTGCTGAATGGTTAATAAATAATTATGAGCTCTCCTTGAAAGGTTGAATAAATTCTAGGCATCACGTGCTTGGTGAAAGTCAGAGGAATTTAGGAATAATAAACGTAAAAAGGTCACAGTATTGGGAACAGAGAAGAAGAGTTGAGAGGCAGAGCGCTGGGAGTGGATGAAGGGTGGGAGTGGACACCAGGGGGGTGCCGGAGGTTTCCTGTGATGTACATCAAAAGCTTTTCCCCACCAAGGGGAAAGAAGGGGTCAGAGTCCCAATTTTGAAAAATGAGAACGTTTCTGGTGCCCTTACAGAGGTGAACAGGATGTGCCGCCACCCAAAAAATCCAAACCACTGCCTAAAATCTATGAGAAAGACATTTTGGAAATGTGTATAATATGCTTTCTGAAACTATGAGTACATTTCTCATGAGGAAGCTCTGTCAAACACCAGGCTCAGCCAGGAATGCAGGGTCACAGTAAAACGTCACTGTTCACTTATTTACCAAAGTAGCATGTGCTCTGAGAACAATGCAGCTAGAATCTAATTGTCCAACATAGAAGGGCTCCTTTGTGTTTGCCTCCCAGTTATTGCTACTTACTGGTACCTTTTGTTGACTATCAGAAGAGGACCGTCTTCCACACCGGTTTTATCTCTCTTCCTGCTAATGCATCCATGTCGGTCCAAGTGTGGTCTCATGTCACCATGAAGGGCTTTCTGCAGCAGAGGTTCCAGGATATGAACTTTTTAACTTTGTACAAGCCATAACACTTGTCCTTGCAGTCACAAGCAGGACATTTTATCCTGGTTATTTTCTCCGAGCATATTTACATAGAGAGGGTTTGTTAGAGGTGAACCTACCGTATCAGCTCAGAGGCTCTCAGACAATGGCAGCATTTGTGTCATAAGTTTGTGAGCAGAACGTAACCCTTGATATTCAGATAGAGCAGGGGAGGAAAACTTGGTTTCTTTCAGTGATGCACACCTCTCACATTAGAAATAAAAGACATTTTCTTTATGCTGGGTGTTTTAGGGCTGTGTAGTTAGCAGTGTTGCCTTGCAATGAAAACAGCCTAGTTTTGACTGCTGGCTGGGATTTTTCTTATTTTGCGTGTTCTCTCCATGCATGTGTGGGTTTTCTTCAAATACTCAAGTTGGCTCCCACAGTCCAGAAACACATATTTCAGGTTTTATAAATTGGCTCTAGGTGGGAGCTGCAATGGTGTTTTCTCTATGTGGTCTTGTGATGAACCAGGAACCTCTCCAAGATTTACCCCACTTCTTCTCCAATGACCACAAGAAATCGAGACCACCTCATGACTCTGCTCAGGGTCAAGTGGGCAAACAAACTGGGTGGATGGGTTTAAAATGATCATATCAACAGGACCCACTGATAGCATAGGCAGAATAGGCAAAAGCAAAGGGCGCCGTTTGTGTAAGGGGTGCCACAAATGGGGGGCGAAAAAAATATCATTTATAACTTTTTATCAGAGTGTATTTGATTTAGTCTGTAGAATAATTACTGGTTTCTCAGGTTTATGAAGGTAACTTGTTCTGTGTGTTTCTCAGCTGCTTGAGGTGTTATATGGGGCAGTTTCTTGATAAAATATGATGCAATCAAGACTAACTGCTGGTGCTCAGTGTGTAAATAGAAAATTAAACTAGAATAGTTCCTGGAAAAACTATAAAAGGGCTTTCCTCTTGGTGTGGGATAATTTTGAACTTATTTTTGAGGATTTCTCTTGGCTACCACGCTGCCAAACTTCAGCTCAATATGGCCAAAATTGGTCAAGTTGTGATCAATTTTACATGTTTGTTGGATTTTTGATTTGAATTCAAAATGTGATGGGGATTGTTCTCAGCTACAGTACCTCCACACCAATTCCAGCCTGTTATGTCTTATGCCTATGACTGGTATAGCACTTACATGGTAAAAACCAGCCCCTTGTTCTCCACTTTGCTTCGTACAGAGGGTCTGGAACCTCAGCTATTGAGAAGTGATTTCTTGCTGGAGGCGTGAACTCTGTTCAAGTTTAGAAAGATTGGCTCTGATTTTACCTAATCGCTAATGTTTGGCCGTGACATATGTAGTGAGTCAGCTTCACCGTGAAGGAAGCTACGCTAAGAACCTAACCGGAAACTGCGTGCACTGCAAACAACCATCCCCTACTTGGAAGAGAGACTTACCGAGTTGAAAGGCTTATCCCTAATTTGGAAGCTTTGTCAACATGGACTGGCGTCATTCACTTCCTCCGCTGCCATTGCTAAATCACAGGCAGACTAAAACAGCACAGAAATTCAATGTCATTGTTCATAACTCCTCCTTCTGTTTGCTGATTGGCCCAGTTAAAATTCTACTGGAGAAATCCTTGTCTATGGGAGAAATCCCAGACGGAGCAGAGAAAGGAAACTAGAATTGATCAGAACTGCTTGAGAAGGCAAGGGCCAGGCTAGTATAGCACCAGCATCACTGCAGATTCTGCCCAATTTTGCCTTTCATATAAAAACTAAGGCACTTTAACTCTTCCACTTGCAACAGTAGCTCATTCCCAGTTTGAAGTTGAAAATCCTTCTGGTTGAGGACCATAGCATCAGGCATGGAAGTACAGATATACAGTATTTTTATCAGCTACTCCACACTTACCTGTAAACTGCTCCACACTCTGCTGGAGGTCAGGAGGACCACATCCTCCTTGAATAAACAGTGATGCAATCTGAAGTTTCCTGAACTGGAGATCCTCCACCTCTTGGTTGCGCCAAGTTCTGTCAGTAAAGTTACAAACAGAATTGGTGATGAAGGGCAACTTTGGCAGAATTTAACACTTTTTAAAAATGATTACGATCTATTGATATTAATGCAACCCAAACTTCACTCTGTCCAAGGATGGAATGGTGATTGGAGGACCTGAAACCCCAAACTCCCTGAAGTATCTCCCTCAGAACACCATGAAGGATATGATCACAAGTCAAATCTGACTGTTGCTTACTTTCTGTATTTACTGAATGATTACACTGAAGACTGATGGTGGTCTCTGGTAATGAAATGTGAAAGAAAAAGAAATGTATCAAACCTGCTCAAAGTAAAACTGAGTCCTGTGTAACCCCTGCTCTTACAACTACTCTTTGGCTCTTAACTGAAATCACAATGTGAAGTGCTTAAAATAGTCCTCTATGAAATGAGACAGTCCTTCAAAAAGCCCTCATGCTATCAGTTGTCACTGATATGTTTTTAGGGACTCTAAATGTCAATGATCTGGTGTCTGCTGTCTAACTAGTTACATTAAAACATACGTACTTTGAGACACGGTGCTATTTCTGAAATTGTTAAGACAGATTGACAATAATACTAAAAACATAATACAACAGAATACACCACAGTATGACGGTGATACTTTTTAAAAGAGGAGAAATGTGACACTATATTTGCTTTCTTTATGCTTGTTAAAATAAACAATAGATCATTTACTGTAACTCTCTGAGTTATGAGACAAAATAATCCAGAAGAAAGTCCTGACTTCCTGTGCAACTGAAGAGCAAGTGTTAAGGCTTCAGTCAATGACCTATTCTAGTATAAAACAAAATAAATAAAGCTGCTTCATGTGCTCTCATCATTTAACAGCGTGTAAACAGGTTTCCATTGTTTAGGAATGATAGTAAAATCTTCTGACTGATGAAATATAGCAGAGCTGTAGTTTTTAACAGGATGAGACGGTGAGAGCTGCTTGTTTGAATTTTGTTTATTCCTCAGAGATGAAGTCACTGTGTGGAAAGAAAATTCATCAGCACAGAAACTGTCTCCTTTTCTATTGAGTTTAATTTTAATTAAAGAAGAGATTATTTGATCATTTTTAGCATCCCATTAGGAGCAGGTGGAAATGTTCTTGGCTACCTGCTGCTGCTACGTACCTGGCAAAATGTTGGGGGCGAGTTATTTTCAACCTCTGTCTAATGTTACATGGTGACCATCGGAGCTGGCACAACCCTTTCGCTGATATCATCAGCAGTAAAAATTATTGTATTAGAATAAAATGTACTGAGTCCCAAATGTTAATAATAGCTGGGTTTGGACGCAGACTCCGAGGAGAGAATAAAGAGAGAAAAGGTGACACTGTTTTTCTACACAGATCAGCGACTCTGTGCTTTATAAGACTCACTTTCACAATGAAGATGGTAAAAATGGTGCCCTTTGTCTCAGAGACCCAAGGGATGTGGGACATTTCAGGAGACATTTAGGAGTTGACTTGAAGATCACAAGGTATCACAGTGTCATAATGAGCCTCCATCTGCACCCCCGCCCCCCTGCGCTTTAATAAAGAAGAATTGGAAGCCTGTGCAGAGGAATGAAGGAAGCTTTCATTCAAGCTTTTGTTTATATTTTCTCACAGCCATCCTAATCTTGTATGTCTCAATAGGTTTTTTGATTCCTTAATGATGGCTGGGAAAGCTGCAAAGTGGATTTATGTGATCTCAAACATTTCTGGTAGCTTTGTAGGTGAGTCTTTTGGTAATTATGGAGGGAAAATCTTTTTTTAAATCTGCCCTTGTATCATGGAGAACAAGTCAACAAGAAAAGAAAAAGAAAACTGGGATCCTGAACCAGTTTCAAGTGAAAAGTTAGTTCCATGTTTAAGGAATGTATACAAGTTGAAAGAAATTTTTGATTTAAATATGCTGTTTATTTGATTTAATCCAAAGAGGCTGTAGGCCTATAAGGAAGGAGAGCCACCTTGTTCTAAATAAAAGATATGCGTTTTTAAAATAACTGTGTGATGTCTAATTTCTAACTTACTAAGTACTCTGTATCGGCAAGTACCCAAACTGAAGTTTAAGAAAAACTGGTATTGGGACACCCCTACCGTGCACATACTGTAGACAGTGGAGTTAAAAGCTGTTTATATTAGGCAGCGATTCAACCTGTTTGATTTGTAATCATTCATGGAGAAAACACTGGCATTAAAAATTCATGTAGTTTATTATTCAACAGTAAAATTCACTATATCATTTATGACACTTTAGAAGCGTTACAACTTGACAGTCTCATATGCTTGAACTTAAAATGTTAACTCAATTTCATAAACTGTCTGATGCTTCATACGGATTTGCATTCTATATAAATATAGCAATACATAAATAATAACTCTCATGTCAATATAAACATTCAGTACATAAATACATGTGTGCAACAACACAGCATAAAAATAAAGCATGGCTCCTTATATAAATTGAACAGATTCTTAGCTTTATCAACCACATTAAATATTGCTGCAACACTGCATGGACCACAATACATGAAGGTTCTCCTGAAAACATGTGGGTGGACTCAGCGGGCTGTAGTTCACAGTCGAAAACATTCGGAGCATCTGAGAGCCTGTTGTCTGAGCCGTGAACACGTTTGTGTGTTCGCACGATGAGCTCACTGAAATCTGAGTTTGTGCATGGAATCAAAGTGACCAGGGCGAGCTCTGCTCCGTGTGTGACGCTTCACTCCTGCAGCCACGTAGCTTATGCTAAAACATCTGGAACGTCAGGACATGCAGGTTCATGCGCGTCATACACAGCATTTAAAGGAATTGTCACTGGTTTGTAATGACTTTTTGTTTGGTTTTACTCCACAAAGCTGCAGCCACAACCCTCCCCTTCCTGTCCTTTCCCTAACCAGGCTGCTGTCGATCTGTGACCTGCTGTTGCTTTGAGAGAAACTGCTGACTCCTTGGACCGCTAGCTTTGAAATTGAGCTCATTTTTTTTATTATGACTTGATCCTGCTATCTATAACTCTGTGCACTGCACTGAGAACAATGTGCCAAGTCATGGAGAGCTGACATTTACACTCAGAGCTCACACCATTGGCAACTCGTGCTAGTATTAACGGACTAAATTTACCTGACATTGAACAAGGTGAATGAGGCCTAATGAGAGCTGCAGTTGTATAATGTGTTGATGTTTACAATGAAAACACCTTGGTTAAAAGATCTGGAGTTGAGATTGAGTGCCAGTAACTAACCTTTATGACACATTCATAATGCTGAAATGAGACTCAATACTTCAGTAGGCATGCATGAACGCTGATCAAACCCTTACAGCACCTTTCATAAGGCTTTCCTCAAACACTTTGTCATTTGTGTTGTAAGGAGAAAAAAACACCGTGTGACCATTCCCTGCACTGCGACGTGGTCCATCAACTTAGCAACAGTGTGAAAAGTATGTAAGAAACAAGAGCTCAGCTGAGGATTGATGCAGATCTGTTTGTGTTCATGGGTGTCGCAGTGCAGCACGGGATGCCTCGCTCTAGTTCCACTGGGTCAGGCCCAACGCTGTGACCAGAGCAGCCATGAGGAGGGTCGAACTGATCATGACCACAGCGCCTCCCGAGTAGAACACCTGCCGGCCATTGAGGGGCTGCACCGGCCTGAAGTTATTTGTCATCAGCTTGCCATCGTGATACTGTATCGTAGAGAAAGCTTTCAACTGGAAGAGCGAAAAATTGACACAAAGGTTAGGCTCCAGGTCTTATTGTTGTGAGTCATTTGTCAACTGGTTTTAAACTCTTACTTGCTCAGTGCTCAGAGGGATGGGGTTCTCAAACACAGTCCAAATCACAGACTCGGTGCACCCCGGGGTGGTAAGAGAACCCTTGTAACGGTAATAAGAGGTCATATTCTGCTCCGATGGAATTAGCTGTGCCAGGGAGATGGAGGGCAAAGAGGAGCTGCCATCTGAAAACAGAAACATTACTTTTAAGATCAAGAAATTCCTATCACCTGCCTTTCGCCAAAGTTTTAAACTGAGATTATTTTATAATGAAAAGAGATGGAGTTAACGCTGTTTTAGTCAAACCCATTATATATTATTACCTACTATATCCCAAGGTCTCGTTCAGTAAAGTTAGTTCTTGAAGTATATTATGTGTTGGGAATGACTTTCAACTACTGCTACGTGAAACTTTAGCTTAATGTCTGTGAAACTGACTACGTTTTACATATTTTTGGGTTCACTAAGATTGATTAGCTGTGACAGCCATCTTAAATCACATGAACCACGTTATTTAGTTATAGACGTCATCTCAGTGATTACTTTCTAAGCATTTCATGAAAACATGATATTTTGCACATATAGACACAAGTTTGTTCTTCTATCCTCATGGGGACTTTGCATTGACTTCCATTCATTTACCAGTCATTTCTATAGCCCAACCCTGACCTCTTACCCTAACCTTACAGGTTCATACCTGACCCTAAACCTAACCTAAACTCAATTCACACGTTAGTCCGAAATCAAACCCCTTTCCCCCACTGGGGACCGAGCTTTTGTCCCCATTAGGAACAGTGGGTCCTCACCAGTCTGTGTACTGGGAAAATGGTCAAAAATCATCCCCACCAGACCAAAAACCTGTACACACACAAGTTTGTGTTTCTATCCCTAGTAGGACCTTTCATTGACTTCCATTCATTTCCAGATGTTTCTGTAGCTTAAATATGACCCTTTACCCTAAACTTAACCACCCCAGTACATACCTGACTGTAAACCTAACCCCCAACCCAAAAATTTAGTTCCAACTTTTTAGGACCAGTCTTTGTTCCTCACAAAGACTACTGGTCTTGACAGAGTAGGTGTGTATACCAGAAACGGTCCTAAAAAGTTAACAAATACAAGTGTGCACACACACACACACAGTGGCAAAAACATTATTATCACCCTTCAGTATCTGATAATAAAGTTAAAGCTGCAGTCAGGGTTTGCTGGCTTGTTACTTACTTGTAGCTCTAATGCTTTGCAGCGTGTTGACGATGGGCTCATACTTTTTGTTTGCACTGTTAGACTTCTAAAAATAGAAAGAAACGTGTCAGAACTGTGTCATTTTACATGAACGTCATTTGAGCGTTTGAACTTCGACACAGGATATAAAGAACTACCTCATAGAAAAAGCCAAGAACAGCGACTCCCTCCTTGTCTCTCAGTGCCGTGGTCAGGTCAGTGTAGTGGCTCTTCATGTGGACGATGTGCAGCTGAAAGGAAAATGTTACACAACCATGATGAACCTTAAAATACAGTGATAGGCAGCAATGTAATAATTTCTCAGCTTAAAAAAATTATCAATTAAAGACTTAGCGTTCCTTTAAAGAATGCATATTGCCTGCTGGTTTTGATGCTAGAATTTTACACTAAGATCATCAAAGATTTGATAGAACCTAGAAAATATGCACAATTTATGCAATATTGTGAGATATTTTGATTCGAGTATGTGTTGTGAATCTCAGCTACATCCATTTCAAATTTTAGCTCTAAAATTACCAGAGTTATGGCCATGTTTTTTTAATGTTAACTGTCTTGAATTGAATTGGCTCCAAAAGTTTGTTCCGTTATTATTTTTTTTACCCCTGTTCATTAAAATCTGGACAGTAGTTCATGAAATATTATGCTAGTTAGGGGTTAGTCTCAACTAATAATGCACCAAGTTTGAGGTAAATATTTGTATAGTGGAGTTGTGGTCATTTTTGTGTTTTTAAGGTCTGTGGCAGCCATCAATTGTACATCCAATGATAGCTTTTTGCAGGTATTATTTACATTTGTTCACTGGGATATTTTGCTAACAAACACACACAGGCCAAAACATTATTGCCTGGCCTTCACCTTCAACTTGCTGTTTGTTTGAGAGGATTACCTCCATGGGATACTGCTCTCCATCAATAGTGTGCTCAGAACCAGGTCCTCCGTTGTCACCCCAGTGAAGGTGGAACTGCACAGCCTTGTACGTGGCGGGCAGGCCTCCACCTGTGACGGTGCTAACATGAGGAACTCCAACCTGAACTGAAGTGGACACAACAGGCGCAGAGCGTGTTTAAAAGACGGCTTTGAAGCTCCTGAAGGAGTTTAACAGACAGCAGCATACCGGAGTGGCCGTTGTTTTTGATGGAGCCTCTGAAAATCTGCTGGTAATTCTCAAAGCGCAGAGGAGTCAGGCGCTCATCTTTCACAGTCTTCCTGGTGACAATGTTGATGGGAGACTGGAGTCTCCCTGCGCAGTCCCTGTTGGCATGGTTCCACTTCTCTGGTGCTAAAACACAATAATAACCAGGATTAAATGAGTTGGATGGATCATTTTCTGCTCACTTTGATGGAACTTATCAACATTATTGATCCTTATTTAACACCTGACAGCATTCAAATCATCAACATAAATAAAGACGGACAAAGCAACTTCAACAATTCCCATTTCCAAGTTTGAAGCCAGAATGTTCATTTGTGTGGAGCTGTCATGTTGTGTTTATGGAGTCAGTGTATGCACCAATGAGGTATATTGAAAAGAAGTGCAATCACATGACTTTTCTAGGTCAGAGGGAGCGGCCATGTTGTTCAGGGCAAAAACAACTCAACAGACTGTACTGTTAGCTGTTGAAGCTAAATATCATAACCATGATATGTTAAATTTAGGTCAGCCTATCTGAAACTCAGTTTGCTATTGACAACCATTATTTTGATTTGATAGAATTGGTTGTCAGTACATATTATCATATTAGGCAAAAACATGTTGCCAAGGTACTGCAATGAATGATGTTTCTAATAGGTAGAAGCTAACCAATAAAAACTAATATTTATATGCAATTCTTTGCAGAAACCTAGTCAGCCTGCCCCTTCAAATATAGTGTCGTATTTATACCACAGCGGTCAATCTTCTGAAACATGCATGATGCCTCTATTTCATACACCTCATTGATCAGCACACTAAGTATGTGGAACTGTATCATCAATACAAAGTCCCACCAGCACACCTAAGCTCACTAACATGCTGTCACTTTGTCAATCACAATTTTACATAAAATGTTTAGCCTCAAATAACTAATTAAAACTAAACGTATAACTGTAAATGTATGTTAATGGTCCAGATATGAATTAGGTTTCTTTTAGACTAATTCTGTCTGTCATTAGGATCATGTCTGGAGTACCACTGGGATGAGTCAACGGTCCTTTACTTTTCTGTAAGTATAATTCCATTCAGGTAAAATCTGTAAAAAGTGTTAAAGTAGTTTAATGCTTTACTGTGACGTTAACCCATCTGCTTCCCTTTTACTTTTATTACAATGATACAGCTGGTTAAACCTTATCTAAAATGTCACTAGAAAGTTTTTAATAAACTAGAAATAGTTATCAATTTACATGAATTTAATCAAACTTTGCTACTGAGTTTTCATATATCTATATCACACTTAATTAGACTAAGCATTAACACTAACTAATCCCACACTGCTTCTTACTCCTTATAAATAAAACAAATTCTATAAAGAAGAAAGTTTTTCCAAAAGTGCACATAAAGCATTTGTTTTACATTTACAAGAATAAGTTATATGCTTTTCTGTGATCACTAAAGCTGATTAAGTGCGGTAGCCATCCTGAATTGAGATGATGCTAAAAGTTGATCAGTTGCACATTCCAAAACTAATTTCTAAAATTTCTTTAAATTTATCCATACATGACATATTTTGCTAACAGATAGTCACACAGACACAGGCAGTAACATAACCACCTGTGATCAAAAGCTTACCATTGCACTGATGTTGGCAGCTGAACTGGGTCTGATAACACCAGTCTGAAACAAAAACAATGATTTATTAAAGATTGTTTTACAGTAAAAACAAAAGTTTAAATGATTCATTTGCAGTCCCAATTTAAAAAGTTGAAGTGGTGTATAAAATGTAAGTAAAAACAGAATGCTGTAGGTTGCAAATCTTATTAATCCATATTTTTTTTCACCATGGTGCATAGGAAACATGTTAAATGTTTAGAATTTATATAAAAAAAAATAAAAGTTAATTTTGAATTAGATGGTAGTAACACATTTCACGAAACGTGTTCCAGGGTGTAAAACATCCCTTCTTCTTTTAACATCAGTCTGTAATCATTGAGGACCTGAGGAGACCAGTTCTGGGGGTTTTGGAGGAGATTGTTGTCCCATTATTGTTTGATGGAGGATTCTAGCTGTTCAACAGTTATGGCTCTTTTCTAGATTTTTTTATTTCATGATGTGTTAAATGTTTTCTAGATGAGAGGTCTGTTTGTTGGCAGGACAGTTCAGCGCCTGGACTCTTCTACAGCAAAATCATGCTGTTGTCATGGAAGCGGTATGAAGTTTAGCACTGTTTTTCTGAAATATACAAGACCTTCCCTGGTAAAGTTGTTCTGCTTATGCCATAAACACTAATGCACCCTCATACCATCAGAGAGGCAGACTTTTGGCAGTTCTGCTTGAGGGCCCAAAGATCACAGGCATTTAATATTGACTTTCTGTCTTTTTCTTTTTTTTTTACTTTTATTTATCCAGGCAAATCCTATTGAGATCACAGATCTCTTTTGTAAGCCAGTCTGAGCCTAAAAGCAACATATTAGACATGTTTTGAATCGTTTGATTTATGTTCCATTTCTTCAGATTCTTGAAACCTTGTGTTCTTATAAACTGTATATGATTGGATGTTCACAGTCTTCCTAATTTTCTGTTACAAAACATTGTTTCTGAAATTATTCTAGACATTTTTCTTAAACTGTTGAACCTCTGCCATCTTTACTTCTGAAAGATTTGTCCTCTCTATATTTGCTAAATGTTCCTCCAGTACTTTAAACATTTGATAAGTTTGTGATGTTCTGTTGTAAATAAAATGTCAGTTTAGAAAATTTGATAATCATTGCGCTCAGTTTTTATTTACTTCTTATACAAAGTCCAGGCTTTGTTGGAGCTGAGGTTATGTTTTAAAATTTGAATTGTCACCCTGGCTGTCAGTCAGAGTTAACCTCTGAGTGACATCAACAATCAGCTTTCTGTCCAAGCAGAAAAGGATGTTTTCCTTCAGCTTATAGTCTGACAAAGGTTTTATATACATTTACAGAAATGTGGTTGTATTATTAGTTTATATTTTTGTAAATGACTGCAAACAGCGTATTGTTCTGTTGGTTGAAGTCAGCTGTTATTTATGGCCTCCTGATACACAGGAACTGTCCTTCTATTCACAAAAAGCTGTTCTTGTTGCTTTATCTTTCAATGCCATCGGAACAAACACAGCCACAATCTTTTGGATTGGTGGGGCGCCGCTATCACGTTTGTCAGGCAGTTTATTAATATTTCACAATTTGTTTTTCATGTTTCCAGCTCGCTTTACTCAGGAAAAATATCTGCAGCTGTCTGACAAATGAATTATTTATGAAAATCACACACGCCATTATAAAAAGAAATACAGGGAGGGTCTCCTGTTCTGCATCCAGACCTGTAAGAAGACTTCTTTTTTGTAAGTTAACACTCTTTTTTTGCATACGGTTTGGCTTCTTCTACTTCTCTCGCATCTAAATGAGTCTTGAAACCAAAACAAACCTGAAAAAAAAAAGCGGTTGGCAATTATGGGGCCATCATTTAGTAGTTTAAAGCATGAGAAGATACTCGTCATATATTTTCCTTTTTTTTATTCTCAGTGGAAGATATGGGGAAGAAAAAAACAAAATCTTAACACTGAGGCATTCCTAGGATTATTGTTCATTTCAGATGTTTTGCAGACAAAGACCTGAGAACAATGTAAAAGCAAAGACAAGCTGCATCACATAACAGGTAAAATCAGTCATCTTTGGATGTTGTTTGACAGCTACTTTAATGTTAAATATAAAAACAGAATGTTGGGAATGACGCTCAGCTACCATCGCACCAAACTTTACCTCATTATTAATCAGACTGACAGAGAAACATCCTGAATGGAGTTGATTTGTACATCTAATGATCACTTTCTGAGAGTTTCACTAAAATCTGCACACTGTTCCTGAGATATTTTGCTAACAAACAGAATATACTTTTTGGCAACATAAAAAATGCTATTTTTGGCAACATAAAAAAATGCTATTTTTTGTGGTATCAACTTCTACTTCCGTTTGTTTGAGAAGAGAATTAGTCATAACCACAGAAACTTTCTACAGAAATGTTACTAAATTTGCTTAAGCAATTTCACAAGTTGAAACTTCTATTGCTAAAAAAAAAAAGAAAGTAAATCTCGTTAGTTTTTACAGCTCGCACTGTCAGCCAATCAGATCTTTGTCCGAACAAGTTTTGACCAATGGACGACCACCTTAGATTTTCTGTGTGCAGAAATAAAATTGACAAAGGGAGAGAAGATCTGAGGGCTCCGCCGCGCGAGACAACAAAGACAAACATCTTCCGCCTCTTAAATGTGAACACACACACAACATAATACATTAAGGCCATACACCGGCTTTTTTTTCCCTTTTTTTATTTTGCGCACATTTCTGCTCAAACCACCAGGCGCAATAAGACCTAATTAACACACCTGTTGTTGACGTCAGGGGAACGGCGGACATTTATTGGTCAATTAGATTGAATGCAGTTGCCAGGTTTCTCCGACGTGGTGCACTATTCATGAACAGAAGGTCACGTGATTTCCAGACGGACAGCCATTTATGGTCCTCGAGAGTTTTCTTTTTTTTCTGTCAGCGGGACTATGAGCGTGCAGGTTTTCTGAGTCTGATCCATCAGCAGAGAAAACGCACGGATTTGGCCCAACAACCTCTCCTGTCTGTCTGATGACACACACACACACAGCTCTCACCCCGGATCAAGCACTGGAAATTTTTTTGAGGAATAATTTGACGCGGCTCGATGCTGCATAATGTTTCTTTTCTATTTTTTCCCCCCTCCTTGCTTTGCGCGGATCGGAGCAGGTGCGCCAAAACACAGCGGGTCTGAAAGACTCACAGACTCAGGTCTCCCTCCTGTCCCCCAACGCGCAGCTCCACGTCAGGGCTGGAAACGAAAGGTGCGAATGTTGATGTGCGTAGAGACGCGTCCTGCGTGATGTGATGGACGGAGCAGGTGCAGCGCGTCGTGCCTGCAGGGCGCATCACGGTGCTGTGGCATGCAGGCGCGTGCATGCGTGTGTGTGTGTGTTCTGATTCATCTGAGCAGCGTTTATCTTTGCGGACATCTGTCTTTTTAGTTTAATTTCGCATCATTTGTCTGTTTTAGAAAATCTATTCGCCGGTGAAGCAACAAATCAACAGATATATGTCAAAATAAGTCGATCCTGCAGCTTTTTTATTCGTTTTGCTTTTCATTCATGACATGAATGAAAAATTAAAGCCCAATTTAAGGAACTATAGTGGAAAATATTTGGCTGCATTTGAAAAAATAAAGGAGAAAATATTAGATAAAAAGGCATCGGAGAACAAATATTGATCCGTTTTTCTTATATTTTCTAGTCAGTATAAAAACTTTAAATTATGATATAGTTCCAGTGATGACTCACCTCCAGAACCTGTACAGCCGGTCCAGAAGGATACCAGCAGGACGCACAGAACTACCAGCTGCTGCATGTTGAGTCGGCCAAGAGAAGGAGACACAAGACTTGGTTTCTTCCCCAGTGATGGCATTCTTGTATGGGGGGGTCTTATACTTATCTATCAGCATACACCGACCGGAAAGAAAGCGTGGCCCCTCCTCCGCAATAAAAAGCTGTGAGGGGACCAAATCTCCGGTGAGAGGAGGCCGATCAGTGGACTCCTGCTGAGAGGGAGAACCAGAACAACAGGGCTCCACAGGTGGGACCCCGCAGAGGAGGAAATATGGTGCAAAAGCACCTTTAAAGAAACATTTTCTCCCATTCATCCTTAACTGAAGATAGAAACTCCTTTAAACTCTCCTGTCTCGTTTTGAGAGCTGATGATTTTATTTCAATAGAAGTGGCAGAAAATAAAAGTGTTTCACTGGAGTTCAAGTTAGAATAACAAGAACTCAACACACCTGAACAAAATAAATGTCCTCACTGTAAATGATTTATTATCATGTTAGAGGTGATTGTTATATAAGGTATCAGGACTCAGGATACTCTGCAGGGACCAAAATAATAAAAATAATTATAGCATAGTTATTTATATATTAGACTGTTATATCATGAAACCTTATATTCCACTTATTCTTAGGATGAGACACTCAGCTTATGAGAGTTTCATTATTTTTCTTAAGAAAATGGATTTTGCCTCCTGTCAGATTTCTCATGAGTCTCTTCAGATCTTCAACCTAACATAACCTTCAAACTTCTCTTTAAAGTTATAGTTTAAAACTTGTGTCAAGTAATACAAACAGAAGTACACAAACCTGTCTGAACAGAGTTTACAAGATTTTCTCCTAAAAAAGACCTAGTGTGTCTTCTTTTGTATTTTATTTTTACTGTTTTTAACTAAAACATTTTACTACGACTGAACATCTGAAAAAACCTTAAAAACATTTGCAAATTTTTTTAACAATATAAGAAAGAACACTCAAAGATACAGTATAAAGTCAGGCAGACACTGTTTGTCTGAGAGGCAGTGATGACAAAACTAACAACTGACTGAAGAGGAAATTAGAGTGGAACTCCTTTGTGTTTTTTATTATTTACGCCAGAGAAAGGTTGTTTACACCGGTGCACAGAGATAATTAAGCAGCTTTCTCTAAGTGAGAAGGGGAAGGCTGTCAGACTATATTTCACCTCTTTTTCTCTCATCTCATACAAAGTAACAAGAAGTTCAAACTTCATTTTCTAAAGCTTTAAACTCAACAAATGGCCATGTGAGTCTGGCAGGATACATGTAACTGCAACAGAGAAGGGGAAAGCTGCTGTCATGACAGGGCTTTAGTAGCTTGTGATCTTTGTACCTGACATGTCTGTTTGAACCGCTGCCACACAAACTATTTCATGTGGAAGGAGCAACCAAAGAGTTAATTTCACCACAGGATGGAAGCATCAACTGCAAAATGATGCTTTAGATCACAAGAAATGTTGTAACATTTTAATGTTGCAAGACTGAAAGAAGAAATGACTAAATGTTGCTTCAAATACATTTCTGCTAAATGTGCTCTTGATTGGCATGACTTTTGTGTGTGTGTACATGTTTTTGTTACCTGGTGGGGACAATTTTTGACCATTTTTCCCAGTACACACAGTCCGGGGAGGACCCACTGTTCCTAGTGGGGACAAAAACCTGGTCCCCACTGGGGGAAATATCGTAGGTGGGTCAGGGGTTTGATTTAGGACTAAGGTGTGAATTGAGATTAGGTCATGTTTAGGGTCAGGGTTCAGGGTTAGACTATAAAACCGGTAAATGAACGGAAGTCAATGCAAAGTCCCCATGAGGATAGAAGAACAAACGTGTGTGTGTGTGTGTATAACTGCTGGAGACTTTTCAAATTTGTCTCAATTCTGAGTTTTTGTGACCGACTGACAAGTGAGGCGTGGGACGGCATCATTTGAAAATCATAGTTTATTTTTGTACAGTTTGCAAAATGGTACTCTAGGCTGTGCACATTATTTCATTATACCTCCACCTTCATCATACAAACCTCAGTCCACTTTGTAGCACCTTGACAGTCACTTATGACTTAATCCACTGGTGGAAACTTTTGAATAGAAGATAGGCGAGTTTGAAGAAGTTTATTACTGAGCTGATTTTTTTTCTTTTTCAAACATAAAAACAAATGACACTCTAAAAAATAAACTGTTGGATTTACTTAACCATGTTATGTCAACTGGTTCCACTTAACTGAGTTGAGTAAATTCAAAGCAATAACAGTTTTTTAGCCAAAGAACATGAGTATGTTGCTCTGAATTTACTCAACTCAGTTATGTGGAACCAGTTGACATAACATGATTAAGTAAATCCAACATTTCATTTTTAGAGTGTAAAATGAGGTAAAGTTTCTTTGCTGAAATTTATCTGAACAAAAACAACTTTAATTTTTGAAGAGGTTTGTTAAGAACCTGAAACATTGATGGTGGGAACCAGGGAGTAAAATAACTTTTATTTTCAAACATCTATAATGAATGGGTGGGAAGACAGCTTGGGACCGTCTTCACAGAGGAAGTAAACCCTCAACTCACCATTAACCTTACATTAGTTTTGTACAGATGACCATTTTAAGATTTATTTGAATGAGTTTGCTAATATTTATACCAGCATTACACATCCCTCTTCTCTGAGTTACAAACAAAGAGAAAATAGAATATTTTAGGGATAGATAATTCCCCAACTTGCATAAATCACGGGATTAAAGGGCAATGTTTATATTTATTAGGCCTATAAGCTCCAAAATATCCTTCAGAGCATAGCTGTGTGAAGGGGAAGCTGTAAATCAATGAGAGTCTCAAAAATAAGTCTAGTGTAAAACAAGAAAGAGCTTTGCTTTTTAGGTGCTTTAGGATTAGTCAGCAATTTACTAAATTTAACTTTGCAAGAGTCATCACAAGGAACCAATTCATTAGTCTGTTCTATATTAATAATAAAACAAATATTTTAATAACAACCATTCCTTGAAGGAATGCATATCACCAGGTCTGTCCGAAGTCTAAATATTTCTTTAGCGGCGTCGTGTTCAAACAGACATGCAGCTGTTGTTTCTTTCTGCTCAGGAAAGAAAAAGAACAGTCAGTTACATTAACACTGGTGTGAAAATGAATGACAGCTCACAAATCATCTTCAGATCACAGTATAATAACACACACTTAAAATAGAATACCTTTAAAAAGAAAATTATGTTAATGAATATTTTCTTTTTTTATAATAATGAATCACAAATGATTAAAACTGTTTGTCGTCTCAGCATTATCTGCATGACAAGATTTTTCAAGCTAATATAGATTTTGTCTCTAGAAAACGCTTTTTTCAGAAATTCAGTAATAATAAATTATAAGCAATAATTCAGTCATAATTAAACTTATCACGTGCTGAGAAGTGACAGAGTTATATGTCAAACCTTGTAGATCTGTATGATCTCACATGATTTAGATGGAGTATCTGTTGTGAACGACTCTCTCCCACTACCACACCAAATTTCAGCTCAATATCTGTAAAAGGAACTGCCTTTTACGTGAAAATTAGCTCCAATTGTTGATGGGAGTTTTAAGCAAAGATGGATGAATCAGGGGCAGAGATGTTTTGTGAATGACTCTCAGCTTCAGCACCACAACCTGCCTGCTGATGGCTCTAGAAGGCAATTCTCTGGCGCCATCTTCTGTAAATCACAAGCAACTGCAGCTGACAGGTAAAGGGCAAATTCAAGTAAAATAAGCCACACTTGGTTTGGAAAACCTTTAAATTGGCACTTTATTAAATCCATTATCTTAACTGTCTTTCTTCCAGGGTCACGGGGGTCACTGTTGCCCATATCCATAAGTCACTGTGCGAGGGGCGGGGTACGCCCTGGACTGGTCACAAGTCCATCACAAAATGTGTCTAACAATGAAAATGTTAAAAATTATATATGATTTCTAGAATTATCGAAGTTTAATTATCTCAGAGTTATCACAGTCAGTTAAGGTTTTGGACCCAAAAAGGAATGAAATACAAACAAATATATTTATTTATTTATACGTATACTGTTTTAATGTGAATTGAACCAGTCACATGACACAGCCTTGGTGCTTAATATTTTTTTCTGGTAAAGAAGGCACACATGTTGTTGTGATGAGAGGGCAGAACCACAGCTGAAGTCCTGAACCTGAAGGGTAGATTGTTAGAAGAAATATTTGGTCCTGTGTTCTGTCAAGCATTTGCTGAAGGCACTTTTGTTACACAAGTTAATGTCATCAAACATGTGATCCAATACTGAGAGGTGATAACATTTAGGGTTAAACTGAACTGGTTTGTTTAAATATTTTCTACTGCATAAATGTTGCCGTCTCCCTTTGTTTTTGTAAAACAGTTTAAGCCTCTGTTTGTTATAAATTAATGTACAGAGAGAGTTCAATGAGTTCAACTAGCCTCCCCAAACTGATGTCGCCCCACACCATCACACTGCCTCCAACAAAAGATATGAATCTATCGGTGCAGCAATCAGCATAACATCTCCGTGTCTTCTCCACACGGTCACCATACATTTCAACTGAAATGGTTACCTGCAAGCTCCACTAAAATGTTATCTGAAATTTATAAGAAATACCTGAAAGTCACAGAATAATACAAAGAAACAAATAAAAAACTTAGGATTTACTACAGGGTGGCTTAGTTGCTGTTGCATCTCAGCTAGAAAGTTGCTCTCCCCATGACCTTTCTGAGTTTTGTATATTCTCTCCGTGCAAGCGTGGGTTTTCTCCTACAGACTGAAAACATGAGGTTAAATGCTAACTCTAAATTGTCCTTAGTTGTTTGTCTCGTTTGTCTCTTTGTGTCTCTGTGATGGACTTGTGACCTGCAGCGGCACCCAGTTCATTTTTGAAGTGGCCGGGCTGTTTCATCCTCTTTGAACTCTCTGATCCTACACACCTTGAATGGCATGTGCACTGTGCACATGTTCAGTTTTGCCACAAGGTAATGTCAGTGGGTTCACAGTCACCAGATCTGGAAAAGCAAAAGTCTTCCTTACAAAAAAATTAAAAACATATATATGTAACAAACTGAAGTTATTAATAAGGTGTTCTTTTTTCACAGGGAGATAAAGATAGATATTTATCTGTTTATCAGTACTGGCTCCTGAGCATCAATATTAGTGAGGACATTAATTTTCTACGGAAGCCGAGAGCGGGCGTTTACCACATATTATTTTTTCCAATGGTTTACTCGTCATAACATGTTTTGTCCTCTAATGCATCATTCAGCAACCATGAAGATGGCCTGGTCCCCTCAGTTGGTCATTGGTGAAGTTAAACGAAGCTGAAGTTGGTTTCTGATTGCAGCTTCCAATTGAATAATTTTTCACTACCTTGAGCCTTTTTAATCTGCTCTAGTTTAAAAACTAAAATCCTTAGACACTTCAAACCTGGACTAGATTATTCTACACTTACAGTAGAATATTTTAAACCAAGTTTAGGAATTTATATATACACATTACATATATATATATATATATATATATATATATATATATAGGTTATGTTCTGGGCAGTTAATTTTTACTGCCCACGTGAGAAACTTGAGCTTTGTTAGAGTTTGACACAGGAACGATGCTGAGCGGTATACATTTTTTTTATTGATTTGACAGCTGACTAAACTGGTTTTCTATTATACAACCTTTAGGAATCCTGTAAAACCAGTTGAGGCTGCTCTCTGGAGCTTTGGAACTGCTTAAAACTAAAGAGAGACAAACACAACGCTTAAAATATCAACAAGTCCCAATTAAAAGTGATTTGTAGAAGACAACATAATTCAACTTGCAAAACACATCTTTTATCATGTACAAGTTGCATAAAGTGACTGAACCAGATTCTTTTACTTGAACAAATATCCTGTAAAATATATGGGACAGTGTTTGTTTAGATGTTTTTGTACAAAGATAACAGACCTTCATGTTTTATTGGTTTCCCTGCTATTCAGTAGGTCTTCATATTCTTCACAAGATTATTCAAACCAGGTGTGTCGAAGCAGTGTTGCCTCTGGAAGCCAATGGTTTTTTGCCATTTATTTGTAAATAATAAATCAAGTAACCTGTTCCCAACCCTGGTCCTCAAGGACTCCTGTACTGCATGTTTTAGATGCTTCCCTGCTTCAACACACCTGGTTTGAATGAATGAGTGATTAACATTCTTCTGAAGGATCTGAAGACCTGCTGAATAGCAGGGAAACAAGTAAAACATGAAGTATAGGGGTCTTTGAGGACCAGGGTTGGGAACCACTGGAATATACTGATTTTCTTACCACATCTTTTCAAGTCTGACTTTTACCATTTACATTTGTCAGCAATGTATGTTTTTTTAACTTAATTGCTCAATTCCAAAAGGCAGCACAGATAGCAGAAATTTGCAAGCATGTCACGCTGGAAGCTGTGTTGAGTAATAAAGATCATCTCAAGATTGATGGAAAAACACATAAAATCCTCACATGAATAAACTCTATTCAGAGTAAGCTCAGCAAAAAAACAGGAAAGAAATGTTAAGTCATTGTTGTACAACATCGAATGACATTTTCATGTAATACTTTTACGTCTTTTTCAGATACCGATTGTCAGTAAAACACTTGCCAAATAGAAGCCTATTAACAGTGACTAAATTATTCCCAAAAAGATTTACTTTTATTTTTTAAACATTTTTAATAAATCAGAACATGACTCACAACTGAACTCACCATTATGCACAGCAAATTATTTTTTATAAAAATTGATAGAATACATTATATGGATATTAAAATTCCTACAACTCCTGAATTAAAGCGAAATAGTGTTACTTGCAAGCTCAACCAGAATACTATCAAAAGTTTAGAAGGAAACCTCGAAAATCACAGAATAATAATAGAAAAAATAATTAAAGACCAAGGATTTACCACAGTGACTGATAAGTATCCGGATAACTCAGTCTTGTGTTTGTCGCCCTCTTGTGTAGATTGATGGTAACTGCAGCTCACTATTAACACGCAGATTTGTAATAAATGTGAGTGGTTTAAATGTTTTTACACAGCTCTCAAATTTGTTCTAAAGACCGTGTGGTAGTGGAGACAAGTTGATACCTTTAATTTTTTATTTGTCATGATTTTTAAGTTGACATAACTAGACAAAAAAACAATGATATATGTGTGTATAAATACTGTAATTTGTATTTTAAAGGTTTAATTTAGAAATGTCCACTATAACCCGAAGGCAACAAGAGAGATGACATAACTGGTCACGTGACGTTAAAAAAAGCCTTTTAAACAGCAGCAGCGGTAAGGCGCGTGCAGATCAAACAATCAGGATGCTCAGTGTTTTGTGGCTTTTCGCTGCGTTTGACGCGGTGCTCCTGTTGGACACCGGCTTGCTCTTTCCCCGGGAGTCCTCCTCCAGAGAGCTGAAGGAGCTGAACGGGCTGTGGGCTTTCAGGGCCGACAGGTCCCCGAACAGGAACCAGGGCTTCGAGGAGGCTTGGTACAGAAGTCGACTGGAAAAGGTGAACTGGACACCTATGAAAAATAATGCACTACAAATCTGGACCCTATGTTGCACCAGAGTTGTAACTAAGTACAAATACTTCATTACTGTACTTAAGTAGAAATTTTGATTATCTGTACTTTACTTGAGTAATTATTTTTCTGCCTACTTTTTACTTCTACTCCTTACGTTTTTACACAATTATCTGTACTTTCTACTCCATTTTTTAAAAAAAGGTAAGAAGTTGAAAGTCGTTTCTCTTATTTCATTTCGGCTTGTTATTGTTAAAAAAAATACTATTCTGAAAAATTGTGCCTCCTGGATGTGAATTTAATTGTGGTTGGATGAGAAGTATAAATATATACAGTTCTGATACCGTATTAGTTTGTACACAATCCATCAAAGCTGCACGCCTTTAGAAAAAAAAATGTGTTTTGGTAAATTTAACCGTTCATTTTTACTCAATACTTTTACTTTTAATACTTTATGCCAGAAATTTACTTTTGATACTTAAGTACGAAATAAATCAGTTACTTTAAGACTTTTACTCAAGTAATAGTCTTAGAGGAGACTTTAACTTTTACCAAAGTACGTTTATGATAAGATACTTGTACTTTTACTCAAATATCACTTTCAGGTACTTTATACAACACTGAGTTGCACCACTGGACCTGTGTGTGATTAACTATTTCAACTATTTTCTTAATTTTTCTTAATTGTTTAGTCATATTACTTGGATCCCTTGGTATTGTTAAAATCAATATTAAATACCCACATGTCTAAATATGTTAAAAAAAATATGCATGCCCAATTTTCTTTCAGTGAACTAACCCGACAAACTATTATGCATTTAACATCTGCTGTCTTAAAACAAATATATTCTCAAATAAATTTACAATGGTTAAATGAAGCAGTTTTAATAAAGTTGGTATTATTTTTTTTTTAAATGCTTCCAATAATTTCAGTACAACGTGAGAACTTTATTCTTTTGTCACATACCGTGACAGTTGTATATGTCTAATGATTATATCGTAGGAGTTACATTAAAGTGCATCCAGTGGTTCATGAAATAGTTTTCCATCATGACAAACTCACACAGGCAAATAGCTCCCCACCAGAAACTGGACAATTACCAAGTACAAATTCAGTGTTTGAGTGTATCTGAAACATCATCCAGATATTTACATAAAATTATTAAAACTTAACTCAATGTTTTTACAAAATTATTGGTATTTTTAATTTAATTTAAGTTTTGATTGCTAAAAACTCATTCCACAGAAATAAAGTGCTGTGTTTTCATTGACGCTCTGTAGACCGGTCCTGTGATTGACATGCCGGTTCCTGCCAGTTACAACGACATCACACAAGAC
>JARVJO010000082.1:21240900-21273510 GCA_031762555.1 Cynodonichthys magdalenae | reverse complement strand
TTTCTTAAGTAATGCCCCCACCACCACCCCCCTTCCCCCTGCAAAACATCCTCTGTGTCTGTGAACTCCTGTCTCCCCCAGAGACAGGAAGAGGAAGCTGAGTGTTCGATTGTTTTCAGGAGCCAAACACCGATCAGGATTGCCTCCCCTCGATAATAAATGACATCAGACGAATTGAAAGAAGAGATAAATGGATGTTTGTCTGCTGTGTCCCCTCCTCAGGTTGTGTTGAAGACCACTGAGCTGTGATGGTGGGCTTTGATGATCCAAGGAGAAGGGGGCCATTGATTTTATTTTCTCAGCTGAAGACCCCCAGGGTTCTGATCCACTCTGGGGAACAATGACCCACATAGGGAGCAGAAACCTTTGCTCTGTTTTCACCAAGCTGCACCAACAATGGAAAATGACTCTAAGAGCAGGTCTCTGAAGGCTTTTTAACAAAACATTTCTGCAAAATGGATGCAAACACCGATTTATCTTCATGCTGCCTCTGACGAAACACCAGAGCTGGACACGTCCTGTGGATAAAACACTAATTGGACAAAAAAATATTTTAAAAACAAACAAAAACATCTGATAACTGGAGCTCCAGTCTTCATGCTCCGTGAGGAGATGGTCTCTGTTGCCACAAAAAAAATTCAATGTGAAATTCATCATGCAAAATTTAAAGGAGACTTATGTTTTTAAATCCTTCTTTTTTACATTTAAATCCTTTTAGTTGGGGTCTTTGAAAAGAGGAACTGCAATGCTTTGGTCTGAATTCCTCCTTATCGTAACTCCACAAGCCCCTCTTTCACTCCTTTTGAGGTGTGTCTCAAATAACTCATTTTGAGGCTGTCTCTTTAAAAACACTTCAAACCCCGCCCCCTCCAGTTTCCAGAGCGGTCCATTCTAGTTTGATCGAGGGGTTTATGACTGCATAGCGGCACAGAAACTTTTTTAACAATGTAATTCAAAGATGTCAACAAGGGAAGACTTGTCCATCCAGCCTTACATGTTGGAGACAGAGTCTGACCCAAAACCAGAGGAGAATGAAGACCACCAAATTGTAGTTGGTAAGTCCACATCTTACGTCTGTCCAGTCGCAAATATTGTGATGTAATTAGGGCTGGGTAAAAAATTGATTTAATCTATCTTGGATCGTTTTAATTTAAATTTGGTAAAATCAATTCACAGGGCATGAGATTGATTCTTCCCCTTGGCGTCTTGTGCGCGCGTCTGAAGTGCGTTTCAATATTTTGTCACTCCTGGCTTGCCGTATGTTTACATCCTGTTGACGTTCAGTGCTAACGTTAGCTTTATATAACAAGTTGTCTGGGGCAAAACAAAAGAAACTAAGGAATCGCTAACATTATCAGCCGATTCTCAGCAGAACTTAAAGATAACAGAGACCATGATAACTTTTGTTTGCAAAGATTTGCGCTCCTATGCTGTGGCGAAAACAAAGCGCAGACGGCAGGCGCTCGAACCAAACTAAGGTATGTGTTCTCCACAGCATGTATAAATGTCTGTGTTGTGGAAAAATAACTTATTTCCTAGGTCCCACATTCTTCTCAGGCCAAGAGTGAGTGACCTCTTTTCTTTAACCTATAGGTCACCATGACTTAACGGTTTATCCTCTGTTTTCTTTCAGACAAGTATCTTACAATTAGTACAAGATGTTTCTGAAGTTATCATTCTTGCTGGGTACTTTATCACATATCATATTTTCCTCTGCTCCAAGAGAGGTGTTCATTGTCTGTTTTGATAACATTCTGTATAAATGTAATCTGCTGAGACTGCCTCAGGGCACATTTTATGTACCACTGCTCTGTGTGACATGAGGTGTGCCTTGCATATGCAATAAATCCTGATGACCACGTTTTGGACCACGTATTTTCTGTCTTGGGTAAATAATATTTTCCACAGTGTGAAAGACCACATTCTAACAAAATCGTTTAGTTTTGTTACCATTATTATTGTTATACTTTAAGAAATGTCTTAATGAAATTCACAGTGATGAAATGTTGTAGTTGTATTATTTGTTTTAATAAGGTATAAGTAATAAGTTTTATTGCACTTAACAGAGGCTAACAGAAACATTACAAATATACAGTTTTCATACACTCAAGGAGTGGGCAGAAGTGTATTTATATTAGCCCACCTCTTCTCCTGCAACCTTATTCCCATCACTTCTTAGTGATCAAGAAAATTATTAATTTTTTAAACATGAATGCATTCAACACTGCCACCTGTAATTCCTTTATAATTTAGAACCTTTGAAACTTGTGACAGTTTTATTTCAAGATTAAATTGTTTAATTTACAAGTTTGCCCTGAAAACCTGTTGTTTATGGTGAATAGAAAAAAATAAAGTGATATTGTATTTTGCAACACAGTTGAATCATTTTCATTATTTAAGAGCAGACCGAATCGAAATTAATCGATCCAGAACCTTATGAATTGAAATCGAATCGATTTAGAGAATTGGCCATGATACCCAGCCCTAGACGTAATAGTTTAGAAAACTGAACGGGCTGAAAAATCTGACCCAAACAGAATATAAAAGATATCCTTGCAGCACCATGAGAGACTAAGTTTAACTTTTCTGCACTCATAAAGCCTCCAAGTACACAACAAAATGTATTTAATTGCTAAAAAAAGTGGATTTTGCATATATCCCCTTTTTTAAAAGATGAATCAAACTCAATGTTGCATTTTAACAGAAACAACCTGTTTGTTTCCACCTCAACATGAGAATGAACTCAGATTCCAGTTTGTGTCCAACAAAACTACATCTACAGCCTCAGTTTGAAGTTTCTTTCAGACACTAACATTACACCTGCTGGGTGTTGCTTGAGGGTTCTGCTCTGAGTTTGTATCGCTGTAAATGTGCAGCCAGAAGCTTGATAAGGTGCAAAATTCAAAATTCAGGTCAACTGTTGTGTAGGCTGTTTCTGGTAAGATCACATACCCGCCATGTTCCAGCTGAGATACTATCCTGTTAAAAAGTCAGGACCAAAACGAGTTTAGATAAAAACGCTGATAACAGGATATTTTCAGAGTTCCATCAAAATGACTATAACCATCATTTATCAACATTAAATCTTAGTTTAAAATTAAAAGATAATTTTTACATAATTCTTGACTTTGAGTGTTTTGACTGAACTGTGGTCATTAGCAGTGTTTGAACAGGATGTGGGGTAAACCCAGACATAGTCATTCTTACACTGTTCAGAGCTCTCAATCAACCTAACGTGATGATAAAACCAACTTATGTAGTAATAAATCCATTAAAATGAACAATTAAAAAACTATTGGATTAATTATTAAAAATAATATGAAGCTTGCTCAGGGTGTAATCTGCCTTTTGTTCACTGCGAGGCACCAGCTTCCTGCAAACACAACAGTATGTGGATTTTAAAGTTTATGATGCTTCATACTTTATTATGAATAATTGCAAACTATTTCACTAAAACAGTTATACATCTACCACTAGGAGTTAGTTCGTTATTTTATTTCTAATAGATGTTTTCAGAGAATCATTTTCTGTAGATATAGCTTTATTACAATTAACTGACTCAGGACCCATAGCGCAGACAGAGGCGGAGAGTTTAACCTTAAACTCAGAATTTATTTATAAGCTAACAAAACAAAAAGCTGTTGTGGCAGCAAAAATAAGAAAACTGACCCACGAGCCAGAAACAGATCAAAACAGACTTACAAGCCAAACAGGATCACACAGCACAGATAATGATGCAGGAACCAAATGGGGTCCATAAAGAGACAGAACTAATCAGTTAGGATGTAAACACAGAGGGAGGCAGGACCAGAATACAAATTAAACAGAAAAATCCCAAAAAACATGAAAACAGAACCATGACAGGTGAAGTGAACGTTCAGATATTTTTAAGTGAGATTATGTGAAAAGGTTATAAACAATGAATATCTTACTTATTGTAAATTTGAACTTCCTTGAAAAAAACAAATCGTCCAATTCTGCTGGAAACTGTGTTTAGTCCAAAACGGGGCCAAGACTGAAGCAAATTGTTGCATCTATAACACAATCTCAAAGAATTCATAGAAGTTTATGAAAACACTACAAGCATGTTAGTTTCACATTATGGAAGGAATGTTAAAATATTTAAGCTGGAAGTGCCACTTTTTTGTGCTTATCATAACATTTTATATTGTGTAAGTGATGTCTGGGATGGATTTTGTTAAGATGACAGGAAACCACTTTAGGTCTTTTTGCACTGCACGGCCCAGCTCAGGTCGGCCTGGCTTCAAACCCAGGTTCAGGGTGTTTGACCTCCGATTGGATTTATGTAGATTTACAGTGATGTTGAGCAGCAGCAGGCGCAACGACAAGCATCAAAACATGTATTAAACAGTTCACGGAGCCCCACTTCCATAGATCTGAGCTGTAACCTTATCTTCAGTGACTTGCTGACAGCACATACACATTTATCCTTTGTGTGTGTGTGTGAGGGTGTTCTTGTTTATCCTACATCATGGGGCCCAATTTTAAGGAAAATGCAGCCTCGTGGGGACCATATGCTCCTTGTGGGGCCCAATGCCTGGGCCCCACAACTACAGAGGCTGATTTTGGGTGGGGGGTTAGGTTTAGGACCAAGGTGTGAATTGAGTTTAGGTTAGTTTTAGGGTAAATGGTCAGGGTTAGGCTATAAAATTACCAAAAAATGAATGGAAGTCAATGCACGGGCCCCACAAGGATGTATGAACAAACCTGGGTGTGTGTGTGTGTGTGTGTGTTCATAGTCCCCAGACTCCTGGAGTTTATAAAATTTCTGCTGCACCTGCTGAACAAAAAGCCATGAGAAACACCAACTCTTCTTGCGACCCCGAAAATAGAATCGGTGAATTCAGATCCTCGGTGTGTCTGCACACTCTGTCACGACACATGGACACTGTTTCTGTTCAGCTCAGCCCAGGTATGTTTGCCAGTTTCAATGAAAGCTTTAATGTTTTATCTCCCCCCAGACACGTCGATCCATCCTTTATCATTTTGTACTAAAAGAACAAAATGATGGTTTTATCGTTCTTGGGGCTCTGCTGCTTCTTCACATGTGCGTAAGCTGCATGTTTGTGTTATGTAGGCGGGTGTTTCAAGTTATTTTTTTTTTTTTACACTGAGGCAAAAATGTTTCTTAAAAACAAACACACATGCAAATGTGCCTACATGAGTGAGAGAGAAAAAAAAGGCAGCAGCTCTGGTTTTGTCCTCCCTGCAGAGGAGACCCCAGCAGGCAGACACAGCTCTGCTGCATCGAGACATTACATCATTAAATCCTCACATTTACACTTTTTTTTCATTCATTCAGACGAGATTACAGCTAAGGGTTTACTGAACAGAGGATGAGGTGTTTACAAGCAGGGAAATGTATTTGTTGAAAGGTTCATGAAGCTTTAGCTCCTCTGCTGGAGTATTTCCTCTTTTACTGGTTCTGAGGCAGGTGAGGGAGATCACACAGCAGGGGAAGCCCTCCTCTCCCACCTCATCAGTATGCATCCTTTAATCCCACTCACACACATTCATTATTCACCTCCCACTGCCGATGAATTATTCAGCATGAAGATAACTAAGGAATGCCCTCCTCCAGCTCCTCTCTTTCAGATGGGAAGTTCAGCTCCATTCAGATATACAGTATGCTGGATGGAAATACTTTGTGATATCAATCTTATGTTTTTTTACTGTCATGCAATTTGTGACTAATAAAAATGTTATAATTTCTGAGCTTTTGTCTTTTTTAATTATAGGTGTGAGCTCATGCCCGGGACGCGAGTCACTTTGTCAGTTGCAGGTAGCACCTGAACACGAGCAGCAGTCATAAATCTTGTCACTGGAGATAATGAGACATTTAGATCCAGCAGTTGCTGTTCCTGCTGTTCCTCCCACAGCTTCAGCCACATGATCTGTGATGGTCATTAACAGGTTAAAGTGAGTCCTGAGCCGATGCTGAGAAAACGACGCTCTGAATGACCTCTTACATCTTTTTCACTCGGCTCGGACAGGTAGATGATTGGAAACTGGATTTAAAATCAATCAAAGGCAGTGTGCCTGTCTATACAGCACTGGGGTTTTATGGAACAGAATTCTCACATCCAGGGAGAGCAAGGCTTTGGAAAAAGTAGTCTTGTTTTGTTTTTTTATTCACAAAAAACAAATTCAGGACATAAAGTCCGGATTCTAATCCAGATCAGACCCTTCTTGAGGACAGCTGCAGCAACAATAACCAGCGTGTCACCTCCTCATGCTCAGTATTCCTGCAGGAGAGCAGCCATTACTGGAGTCCTGGAAAGTCTGGATCTCTGCTGAGATGGAAGCAGTTCTGCAGGGATCGTGATCACAGCCGGAGCTTCTGGCATCATGAATCTCTGGCAAAGCGTGAGAGATCACTTCCTACTTTGTCGTGTGAGGCGCCCACGCAACCAATCTGCTGCTACTGCTGATCTGACTGAGCCTCCCAGGACCCTCAGTGCAGCTACACCCTTATATCGGATGAAGAAACTGCAGAAACTATGATGCATCTAGCTATAATAGCTAAATTAATTTGTGCATTTACAGGAAGAATTACAACAAAATGACTGTTAAACATTCATCAGGTCCATGATGACCACCTCACATCATAACAGTTTTTTTCTAATTGCTCACACAGTAAAAATAAAAGTCTCTGAAAGTAATTATTGGATGGATGTTTAATTGAAATGGGTGTAACTTTGAGTCTACCTTTGGGGGTTACGGAAGTCATGCTCTTTGCCTATTTATTTATTTATTGAATCATTTACATTTGAACAATTCAGAATATTTATACACTTTATGTTATGATCTGTATCTGTGTTTATGATTCATTCTAGTTTTCTGTCTTGTCTCTCTGTTTCTTCCTCCAGCCTGTCTTTGCTCCAGCCCCGCCCACTCACACCTGATCCTCATGTTTCTTCCCCAGGTGTTTCTTGTTTATTTAATTAGTTTGCCTTTATATTCTATGTCCTGTCTTCAGCTTTTTTTTTGTTGGTTCATTGTGCTGTTTCCCACAGCCTGTTGGATGTATTCATGTTTTGTCAAGCCAGTGAGTTTTTTGAGCTGCCTGTCAGCCTTTTTTTTTGTTTCTTGAACCTGCCTGTGCCTGGGTTTATAACAGAATGAACCAACCCTAAAAAAACCCTGCAGGCAGGTTAATTTTTTTTTTTTTTTTTTTTTTTAACCAAGCCTACCTTGACCCCAAGCCTAAGAAACTAAGTTGAAGGCTGACCAAATCAAGACGCTGACACTGATGGAGAACCTGCAGCATAATCTGGCTGGTCTGAGGGGACTCTTTTCTGCAGGGCCGGCAATGCTGGGGGTTTCTGGGGCCCACCCCTTTGATTCTGGTTGCTGCCGGACCTCCTGCTCTGGTTGCTGCCATCGCCTCTTCGTCGCCTTTGGTCAGATCTGCGACCTCGGCAGATTTGGGGGGACCTCCAGGCCGGCCTCCTGAAATTGGCCTCTGTGGCAGAGAGATTCATGGTGGTCCACCAGAGTGGGGGAAACTTGTCAGATGTGCCTAGGGCGGTCATTGTGACTTTTTTTCCCCTTCTCTCAAACAGTAATATTAAAATTTTTTTTTTTTTTCTTCTTCTTTCCTCAGGGTGTATTATATGACATAAATTTCTCAATTTTCCTGGTGCACGACAATTTAGCTTTGAAAAATGACAACACATGATTCAACAAATCCAGTCATTACGTGACAAGAGCAAACTAAAACCCTGCGTGTCATTTTCAGCTGTTATGATTAAATAGTTTGACTGGATCTGCATAAAAATCAATAAAGCTCAGCCAATTTTACAGATATTATACTAAAACTTGGTGTGGTAGTAGCTAAGAGTCATTTACAGAACGTATCCTAAAAGTAAAATCTTACACAAATGCATAAAATAATTTGGATCACAATCCTTACTAACATGGAGAGGAGGATTTCCATATAGTTATTTTAGAGTCCATTTTCAGGAAATAAAATGCAGATTGCAAAGAGGATTTTGTTGGCCGTCCCAGTCTGAGCAGATGGAGGAGAGATTTCTTTTGGCTCAGTGGACCTTTAAGTTGTGCCCAAAGAGAAAATGTAGGTAAAACTGGTCATCTGGGATAGCTTTGTTCTTCACTTCACACATCGTACTGAATTTCATTTTAAACCGTTCTAAAAGCCTAAATTATTTTTTCTATTAAACTATTTGCAGTACATTAAACACTCGCACCTAAAGAGAAACCGTGTGTATTTACCTAATCCAGACCCATTTTCACAAGAGATCAAAATTAAAAATCTGTTTTAAAGGCACTGTCACAATGTAACATTTTAGACCATTTTGTTCAACACTGAAGATGTCTACTTTGAAGATGGAATAAAACATACTACTGGAAGCTTCTTTTGGACAAATGCATGCTGTAATGCCAATGATGGGATGAATATAACCTATATGATTTAGCTGTGCTTTAAAGTCAGAAAAGCTCCAGGTATTGGACAATTAGGTCTCAGCCACACTTTATGGATGAGACCATTTTGAAATTCAGCAGTCCATGGTGAGTGTGAACCCTAAGGTGAGTTCTAAAGTTTTTTTTTTTTTTTTTTTTTGAAGCAGTGTCCTCCACAGCAGGGCATCCTTCTGTCTTTTCCTTGTTAAAAACGTGTCCATGTTGCATTTTCCACACTATCTTGAGCAAAGCAGCTTGATAAATTTGACTGGTGGCCAATCAGAAAGACGAGCATGGCAAATAATATCCCAACATATAAATTGCATTTTAAAATAAGTGAAAATCAGATTCGATTTTATTGATTCAAAACATTTATTAGATTTTTTTTTTTTTGTCTTCCCTACATCTTTCTGAGGCACCCCTAGCGCCCCCTGGTGGCCCCGGTCCCCAATTTGAAGAACTCTGAACTAGCCTATAAAAAGAATGGCAAGTTGTATTTTGTACTGAGCCACCACCCAGAACCACCACTGATGTTTTTACCATGAGACACAACTGATCAGCACGACTCACAGCAGTCAGGCACGGTGGTGGAGGATTCATGTTTTGGGCTGAAAAAGCAGAAAAAAAAAATTAAAGTGAGAGATGTGTCAACTCCTTGACCCTCAAAAATCTGTAATTTTCACAAAACATCTCTATCACTCATATGCAATATAACAGGTAGATGGGGCTGGGGGGGACAAGGACTGTTGGCTGCAGGGAAAGACCGTAGGTCGGAGATGACCGTCTGCAGCAGAGGAGCAGGGAAGGACAGGGAGAGCTGGGCAAATTATTTCTAGCAGCAGAGTAGGTTGGGAGATGGTCATTAAATTTTATTTATATATATTTTTTAAATATCCTAAAGGCTCTGAGACGTAAAGAAAAATGTGGTTATATGTCCATACCTGCAAAATTGGAGTAATTTACAGACAATTTGAACAAGTTGACATGTCTTACTCATTGTCTTACCCTCACAAACAAAACTCTATGAAATCTAGGACCTGTTAACACGTTTAAGTGGAACCGTGGCATTTCTGCTGTGATTTGGTGATTTGTGTCCATGGCAATAGTGATCATTTTCTTTACCATCAAAGTTCTTTGAAGAGAGGTTTTTGAAAGTGTGTGTGGATGACTGCAATGTCATTTTTTGTGCTTGTAGGTTAACAGCATTAAAATTGGAGTGATAGGAGCAACTCAACCTCATCCTCAGTTCTAAAGAAGGTTCATATATTCACCATTTTGGATGCCACAGTTTCCTATGGCACAGTATGAAGACCAAAATTAAGATTATTGCACAACCAGCGGTTGCTTGTAGCAGGAGGCTATTTCTAAGTCAGCTGTTGATCTGATTAATGATAGGCTGACATGGTAACTGAGCAGCTGGCCCCAGTAACTGAGAGGCTGCCGCTGGCAAATGAGGAGACTATTAATTTGTGTAGGAATCAGAGAGAGGCTAGCAACTAGCATGGATAAACTGGCATTAGCATTAGAGAGGTTAGCTACTAGCATGGATAAGCTGGTGTTAGCATCGGACAGGTTAGCATTAGAGAGGTTAGTGACTAGCATGGATAAACTGGCGTTAGCATTTGAGAGGTTAGCGACTAGCATGGATAAGCTGGTGTTAGCATCGGATAGGCTAGCATTAGAGAGGTTAGTGACTAGCATGGATAAGTTGGTGTTAGCATCGGACAGGTTAGCATTAGAGAGGTTAGTGACTAGCATGGATAAACTGGCGTTAGCATTTGAGAGGTTAGCGACTAGCATGGATAAACTGGCGTTAGCACTGGAGAGGTTAGCGACTAGCCTGGATAAGCTGGCGTTAGCACTGGAGAGGTTAGCGACTAGCCTGGATAAACTGGCGTTAGCACTGAAGAGGTTAGCGACTAGCATGGATAAGCTGGTGTTAGCATCGGACAGGTTAGCATTAGAGAGGTTAGTGACTAGCATGGATAAACTGGCGTTAGCATTTGAGAGGTTAGCGACTAGCATGGATAAACTGGCGTTAGCATTGGAGAGTTTAGCGACTAGCATGGATAAGCTGGCGTTAGCACTGGAGAGGTTAGCGACTAGCATGGATAAACTGGCGTTAGCAATGGAGAGGTTAGCAACTAGCATGGATAAACTGGCATTAGCATTGGAGAGGTTAGCGACTAGCATGGATAAGCTGGTGTTAGCACTGGAGAGGTTAGCGACTAGCATGGATAAACTGGTGTTAGCACTGGAGAGGTTAGCGACTAGCATGGATAAACTGGCGTTAGCATCGGAGAGGTTAGCGACTAGCATGGATAAACTGGCGTCAGCATTGGAGAGTTTAGCGACTAGCATGGATAAACTGGTGTTAGCACTGGAGAGGTTAGCGACTAGCATGGATAAACTGGTGTTAGCACTGGAGAGGTTAGCGACTAGCATGGATAAACTGGCGTCAGCATTGGAGAGTTTAGCGACTAGCATGGATAAGCTGGCGTTAGCATTGTAGAGGCTAACGACTAACATTGGAAAATCATTAACGTGTCCAGAGATTTGAACAAGATGAGTATGTCTGCAGACAATCTAGTCTTCAGCACAAAAACAGTTTCATCCAAAACATTTGTGGAAGCAGCGCCATGTTTGTGCGGATGTTTCTAAGAAGGGCAAACAAAAAGACTGATTAGGAAAGTCAGAGAGCTTCTGTGTGGAGACGGCTGAATTGTGTTGTTGCATTATGACTACTTTAATGCTGACAGACGTTTTCCAAATGAGTCGCAGTTCCTTCTGTTTGGACATATGTGTCATGAAGAGGGTAGCAGGAGTCATCATCCAGTCTGAAGGAGGCCTGAACAGCAAATTCTGAGCTACATTTACATAAGAGGTTGAAATGATATCAAATGATAAATTGATACATTTTTTGTTTAAATTACAAATTATGAATGAGTTTAGTTCCTGTTGTGTTTTTATTTAAAAATGATGTTTTTGTAAGATTCAGCAGCTGTGTTCAGAGCTGAAGTAAAAAAAAGCTCTGAAAGACAAATTAGCAATTTGAGCTGGAAATAGTGTCCTTTTTTGTTGTTTGTGCACCCCCAGTTATAAATAATAAATAAACCAACACATTTAGGAGCTATTTTTACCAGAGAATGCTTTCATTTTCTACTGAATAACAAATGGATTCCTAAAATAAAGTAGGAACAAGTCTACCAGCAAGTGATCTTTGAGAAGCTTATGACCAACAAGGATTTGGTCCCTTACCATAATAAAGTTAAAAACTGGATTAAAATAAATTGAGGAATAAAACCTGCACATAATTGAACAGAAAAAAACAAACAAAAAAGGACATTAATAGGGAGTAATCACGGGGGAAAAAAAGTTACTTTTTAAATTTTCCCCAGGTCCTCCTGTACATTGTCAGGTATAGCAAAAATCTCAACACCGTTTCTGAACTTTTCAACCAAAATGAGTTGAAGCTGTCACTTTTATTTTCAGTCACCTTGTGAGGACCTGCATTACCCCAGGCTTGAATTATTGATAATGCTGAGTTAGTACAGTTAGAAACATTAGCAGAACTTCCTCCTACTAAACACTCCGAATCTGTGCTTGTGCTGCACTTCCTAAAACCGTTTACCCTTCTGAATCACTCGCATTTAGTTTAATGTATTTGCCTTGCTGGCATAAAGGGAACTGCTTCCAAAATAAAAAAATGCAGATTTCACTTCTTATTTCTTTTTATCCCTGACTGTGTTCAAAGAAAATGACTAAGGAGAAAAATTGTTCACTTTTTTTTTCCAGAGAATGGAGAAAAAAAAATCAGGAAATAAAACTTAAATGATGCAAAGAATTGTGATTTACTGCAGGTCTTCTTGTAGAAGCAGATCTTATTTTGCTTTGAAAAACGCCACCTGGTGGACAAACACTGTGCTGCAGCTGGATGTAAGAAAAGACTGATCCTCTCATTGGGCCTCATGAAAGAACCGTTCGTACGAACAGATTTGTTCTTAAGTTGTGTGTACGAGTGATTTAGGAGATTTTATAGCATTCACCAATTTTGTTATGTTGTAAGATTTTTTTCAGATACGAACAAAATTCAGGTGTGGTCCAGACCGGTTGAATATTTTACATGCAGTCAGTCTGCTGTTATCCAGACTGATTTTCTTCACTAATAACTTTATATTCCATTAGTTTGAAGATATTTTGAGTTGAAAATAAATCACACTCCATAATTATGTTGACAATAGGCTATTCTGTTTGAATTGGAATTATAATTTTAAATGCATTATTGTAGACTAACTATTTAAATTAAATTAAATGTATAACACTACAATATTAATGAGGATCTCAAACTACAAACCAACTTTAATTATGCATTAATTGAAGTTTGGTTTGTATTGGTATATTAAGAGGTCAACAGGAAGTGAACATAATCAGCAGCTTTGTTCAGACATAGATTTTTTTTAAATCAAATTTTATTTTGTTAAGATTTATTCAGCACATCAGCTATAAATGCAAGACTGTCTGCTATTTTCTCCGAAGTGCCGGACATATTTTGGAGACACTAGCAACTGGCACATTGGATCGTCTGGGCTGTGGCTTTTCTTCTAAATAAAAAAACCTATTTAACACAGTTTCCCCATTTCTTCCACATAACTTAAATTTAAAATATTTGACCAAAGGAAAACAGGAGCAAGACTTGAAATGATTTAGATTTTAATTTCTGTGACTGTATACGACCCACGGGAGACACAGAATTAACATCAGTTGTCATTTCATCCCTCAGCTTTAGCAGCTCCTTTAATTCCACAGCTGACGCTGCTAAAAATGACAGATTTTTTTTTCTGGATCTCTGAGAGCAGGACTTCAATCTCCGAACTCTTGAAGTTCTTCTTTTTGCGCTGCCATTTTCATGAATGGGCACTCATTAGTATGTAGGGCAGGAAGCGTAGCCTTATATGGTGTTTTTGGGGTGGTAATTATGCTAATTTCCTCTCCTCTGCAGGAGCACCTGGATACAAACAGGTGGCATTCATCAGTTTATGCTGCTCATTTACACACTTTTTCCTGAAGATGGAAGCGTTTGCTGAATCTGACGTGGCATGTTCATACAAGCCCTTTGTACGAACAAAAATAAGAGAAATTTAGGATAAGAATACGAAAATGTTTTTGCATGAGGCCCAGTCTGTCTCCTGAATTTAAAATTTATTAAATTAAATTGAAACAGTTAATCATCCTTTTTGTTTCTCTAACGACTCGCTACATATGAAATGTCATTTTAACTATGCAGTTTTAAATGTTTTCTTCTTTTTCCTACAGCAGGCATCTACAGCTGTGTTGAAAAGAAAATATTTTTCCAAAAAAAGAAAAACTGTCGGTACAAATTTGACCCTGAAAAGTAAATATTTTTTTTGTCTGCCCATGTCAGGCAGTGCAAAAACAGAAAAAAGGAGAGTTCAGCTTTGCTACTGCAGCTGTCAAACTGAGGAGAAATGTAGTTTAACTTTAAGCTGCAGAAACTAAGCCTTCATATACTTTTTGCTGCAGATATAAATGACAAAGACAGAGCTGGTCTTTGATATATTCTTTAATTTTAACCCATGGGATTTAACTTTTACGGTGCATTTTTTTTACAACAATTATCAAGTGACAGGTTTTAGCCTCCACTACTGATCAGATAACTGTATGTTACATTTTCCTGCTCCTCTTGAAGATTCAGACTTCATCAATACCGTGCAAAACATCCCAAATATTACACAATGGATAACCACAATGGGTCGCTAATTTATTAATATCTCGTTATTTTTTTGTCTCTAACGAAAGAATTTGTTAATTTTAAGTTGTCTCAGTGTTAAGCAGCTAAATATCTGCACCATTAAATCAAACACAGATGAGGCCAATCAGAAACCTGCTGCTGTCCAAAGGAAAGAAAAAGGTTTTCTTAAAAAAAAAAAAAAAAGACAAAACTGAATATGGCACATTTGGAACAACTAGTAGACACAAAGGGAACTAAATCCAGATATTCTGGTCAGTTTTCTTAATCTGAGGAGTTATCAGTCTGCTGGAAGTGGAGCTCTGAGCTCAAAACTTCACGAGTCACATCAGCACCTTCGAACGTCTCCCAACTCTTCCTGGTCCTCAGAAATGGAGCAACATGGCCGTGCTGGAGGAAAAGCGCTGAGAAAAAACAGAACCACATCGACTGTGCGTACACACGAACTCTGAAAACACATTGCAGCGATAAACATTTACATGAGCCACTGAATCCACGTGGAACTTCATCCAGTCTTCCCAGCAGCATTTTACATTCTGACTCCAGGAACTAAGATGTGAGAGTGAAGTAAACAGCGGGTTTCTCCTTTTTGCTCAAGTTTGGTCTTCGTCAGATTCACAACAGCTAGTAGTGCACAAAATGAGAGTACAAAAATTAGACTTTTAAATACTGTAGCAGCGACTGTTCTCTTTTAAAGTTGAGAACCTCCAGTAGTGAAGGTGGAGGCTTCAGAGTCCCCGACTCAAGGGGTAGGGAGCGATTGTCCTCTGAAGAGCGAGACGGTGGGTGGGTGGATAGGTGGTCTCAGACAGGATGCTGTTAGAGGACTGAGCCATGTGGGGGGGCAGGTTGCAGCGGGACACTGCAGCACTCCGGGTTGAGAAATGTCTTTGGTTCTACAGGAACCAGAACCTCCTCCACTACCTGTTAACACATCTCTAGCTCACAGCAGCCCCCTTTCCAGTCTGTTTCAAGGAGAAACGCTTCCTGGTCAAAGCTCACTGCCTCTCCCCGCCCGCAGCCCAATCGACAGCAGGTTGAGGTTGCAACACGACGCTCGGCTCGTTGGTCCCAAAATGAGCAGGACAGAACCGAGCCGGGCCAGTCTTCGCAGCGTGCCTCTCAGCTGGAGGCGGTGGCGATGGCCTTCTTGAGCTGCTGGCTGCGGATCTCGCGGGTGCGGGACTCCAGGAGCAGGTCGTGGCAGGTGTTGCACACTAACACCGGGTCGTACAGCTGCTGGTCCGGGATGGGCAGCTTCAGATGACAACAGTCTTTACAGAACACGTTCCCACAGTTCCTGAAAACAAAAACAAAAAACAAATCATTCTAACCGCATCAAACACGACTGCTCTACAGACTCAACCCATACTAAGTCAGTCAGTCCTCACATCTTAAAAGAAAATGTTCCAAATTACTGTGGACCAATAAAAAAGGAAAGATGTACTTCAAATATGCTCTCAACTTTTCAAAAACATGTCAGTGTGTTTAGGTTTTCTGCTGGTAATTTATTATTGTTTTGAAATTTAGTAAATTGCTTTCTAAGAACTATTTCAACTAGGGCTGAAACGGTTCCTTGGATAATTATAGTAGCTCCAATACTAAAAATCCTCGAGGCAAATTATCTGTCTCAAAGCGTCGTTATATATCCTGTAACAAATACTGTAAACTAATCATTGCACTGTGGATTATTGGTGTTGCACAACGCTCTTACTAACCGTTTTGAAATTTATTTAACCCAATTTCTAAAATAAAGGATCACATTCAATTTTCCAATACATAAAATGAAATTACAGAATTTAGATTTTTGTGTGTTCATTAAAAAAATGATTCGGTGACAAAGTGCTTCTAATTAATTCACCTCAAACCTCACTCAAATACAAGCAATTGGAGCTTAAAATTCATGAATTGAACAACTGGTTCAGTAATTTCACTTTGATTGCAGCAGGGTCATCAGGTGTAGATTACCTCATCACAATATTAAATAATTGTATTAATAATAAAATAAGTCTAACTAGTTTCCAATTACTCGACCAGAATAACCGATACTAATGATTGTTAGCTGCAGCCCTAATTTCCACATAAATAGAATAAAAACAGATTTTACAAACTCAGTCATGATTTAAAGCTCTTAAACCTGAGATTTATTCAGAGCTCCGTCAAAGCTAGCAGACAGCTCTTCCCTGTAACGTGCTCCGACTCGAGGCGTCTAACTTCATCTGCGCTGCAGCAGCAGACAGCTGACATGTGTCACTGGTACTTTTGTCATATGTTAGGATGTGATGTTCCTGGACACAGACTCATACTTAGTGAGGTAAGAAAACCGTGATGAAGCCCCACCTGCAGTGATGACGTCTCTTGGCTATCCAGAATTCACAGTCACAGTGGAAACAATGGGAGGCCATGTGATCGGGCACCCACCTCGTGACCTACACACACAGAACGCTGAGTGAGATTAGGAAGTGCTGCTGCTGGGGCAGGTGAAGGGAAAGAAGCTCTATTAGCAGATGAAAGCGGCTGACCTCTGTGTCCCTGCGCTCCACTCGGTCCCAGCTCCCCTCAGACAGACGGTCCTCGCTGTGGGTGGACAGAGAATCCTCCTCGTTGCTGTTGTCGGACTCCCGCAGACACGTCTAAAGAGCGGCGATGATAAAAGAAGTCAGTAACAGAAAAAAATCTACACAACCTGCAGGCAGAAAGTCCTAAAACCGAAGTCATCAGGGAAAAAGTACTCACAATGTCATCCTCATAGTCGATGTCTGGCTCAGAGGGAGGGGTGTCGTACTGTTTACTCTCTAGTCTCATCTGCAGCTGTCGCACCTGCTGCCGCAGCACCTCCACCTCCTGCTTGTAACCAGCTTCGATTTGTCGAAGTCTCTGTTGCACGGCGTCCATCTGCACCGGCAGCCCATCGTCATCAAGGTAAGCTGGAGTCTGGGGCGGGGGAGGGGAGCTGGAAGCGGGCGGTGAGGAGTAGGACACCGGCAGAAACTGATGGCCGGCCAGGACGAAGTTGTTAAGGGCGGCGGCGGTGGGGCCGCACAGACCGTTGTAGCCCCTGGCAGCCGGCAGCCACCCGGCCTGCAGAGGGCTGCTGGGACAACACAGGGCCTCCCTGCGGCAGCACTGGGGCCCCGCGGCAATGCCGAAGCCCTGGGCTCGCAAGAGTTTACTGGCAAGCCGGCGGCCCTGGTAGGTGTTGGGCTGCAGGGCCCTGATGACACCAGCATGGCTGGAGGCAGACTGGACCAGACCCTGGACAGAGTCCCAGTGAGAGCCGAGCAGGGACAAGTCCGAGACCTGACTCTGGGAGGTTAGGTGGCGAGCAGGAACCTGGGTGGGGTCTGCTGAACCTGTCAATATTCGCTCTCTGCCCTTCACTCCATCTGTCCTCAGGGCCTCTTTCTCTTTCTGGGGGGGAACTTGTGGCTGCTGATCCTCACTGAAGTGGCTCTGGTGGACCTGCTGGGTTACAGCAGGCGGGGAGGTGGGAGGGATCTCTCCCTCATCTGTGAGCGTCTCAGTGGAGTCCTCCATGGGAGCCACTTCCTGCTTCAGGGCCGACAGGTCGGCAGGTTCTGGGAGGCCGTTTGTCTGGTCGTCAGTGAATCCGTTCAGCAGCGAGGTGGGGGGGCTGGCTGCTGGTTGAGTGTTCTTGCAGGGGAGAGGTAAGCATGGCTCTGATTTACAAGCAGGTGAGGTGGGGGTCTCAGCAGTCCTACAGGGGTTCTCAGCCTCCTCCAGTGGAAGTGGTGGGAGTGGAGGTTCTGTGATCTGTGGCAAAGCTTGGTAAAGGATGGGAGTGGGCGAAGCAGTGTGAGAGTGTGTGAGGGATTCACTTAGACTGACGGAAACAGGGGGGAGAGGTGGAGACGGCAGGGGCTGTGTGGTGAGACAAGGCTCCTCCAGTCTGTCTTCAGAACTCTCCACTCCTGGGATAAATTCCAGGGTCTTCTCAGGACTTGGACTAAACATCTGGTCCTCCATCTTTGTGTCAGACGTGTCGTCCTCAGAGCTGCCTGCAGATGAGTCATCCACAGCAGCTGAGGCCTCCAGCGTGGAGCGACCCTCCTGGCAGTGCTTATTAAGGTTAGGATCACTGGACGTACGCGTCAGGGGCAACCCATTCTCCAAGGCTGACAGCAGGTTGTCCATGGAGCGAGTCTTGGGAAGTCTGGAAATCAAAAGTTGCACATTTTATTTTTACTTACAACACAATTACAGTACCTCAAGAAACATAACCTTTGGACTTTTTCACATTTTGTCACGTTACAGCCGCAGACATCAAAGTTTTATTTGGATTATATGTGAACGATAAAAAGACGCTGATAACTGTAAAGTAGAATAAAATGTATGGTTTTCAAAATTGTATTTAAAAAAAAAAAATCTGAAAAGCATGGTGTGTTTTTGTATTCAGCTCCCTTAAGTCAACACTTTATTCCTGTTGAGTTATATTACATTTGCAGATCTAAAACCTGAAACTTTTGCCAATTCTTCCCAAAATAACTCAAACTCAGTCAGACTGAATAGAGTGTCTGAACTGCAATTTTCAAGTTTGCCACAGATTCTCAACTGTATTTTATAACTTAAACCTTCTTTGAACTTCTCTAACTTTATGGCGCGTTCCTTGGTCTTCATGATGCTGTTTGATCTTTAATGTTCTGTAACAAACCTCTAAGGGCTGTCACAGAACAGCTGGATTTATACTGAGAATAACTGGTTGATCTGGGTTTCAGTAAAAGGAGCCGAATATAAAAACACTTTTCAACCTTTTATTAGAAACAGAAACATTGAAAACGGTGTATAATTTTCTTTCCACTTTAAAATGTGTGCTACTTTATACTTTGTTAGTTTATCACAAAAATTACAATAAAATACTGTGGTGTGGTTGTTAAATGTGGATAAATAACATTTACTCAGTTCTTCATGTGAGACTCTAGAGGGCAGTCTAGTGCTTTAAAAGTCAACTTACATTTTGAATTTGGAAGAAGCTGACCAGTATGAACCAGATGTGCTTCTAGCCAACGTACCTGTCCAGAGAGCGGGACGTGAGCTCGTCTCCTGTGACGCAGGGAGGCAGGTAGAGCTCCACAGACTCATCCACAGCAGTGCAGGGGGAGGAGGTGGGCAGGTAAACAGCTGTCCACAGCTGGAGTGCCCGGGTATGACAGACTGGCTGTAGCACCTGGCGGACAACAAGTGACAAGGACAACCACAGAAGGTCAATATAAAATAATGAAGGCGTCTGTTCTATTACAGCTGTGTATTATTTTTAGATATTTGTTATGAGACGACAAATTGGATCAGATTTAATAATTTGCTTCAATTTTTCATCAAATAACTGGAGGCTAAATCTCTAATTATTTGTTTCTGAGATGATTTAAAGGGGGGGTATTATGTAATATCGACCTTTTGAGCTTTATATCATGTTATGTCATTCCCTCATCAAAAACACAACCAGAGTTGCTTTGACTCGTTCATGCATGGTTGAGAAATCCTTGAATCTCCTGTGGTAGCCATGTGGAGCTGCCTAAATGCTTGCTGGTACAAAGCTCCGCCCATTTACCCAAAGCCCCTCCCAGGAGCTCAGTCTGCTGCCGCGCTCCCGCCCCCACAGAGCACCCCTCCCTCACACAGCTCCATCACACAAGCAACTTAAAAATGGTGGATGTTCATGATTTCGTGGGACCGTTTGAGTAATGTTCAACCGTATCTTGAGTTGCCATTTTCCAAAACCAACATATGTTGCTTTTTTTTTTTTAACAAAATACAATGCTCCTATGAAAGTTTGTAAATGGCTCAAAGCACTGTTGTCAAGACATGCTGAAGTGGGAGTGTCGGAAACGGTAGGAGGTTTTTAAAGAGACAGAGGTCAATTTCAAGGTGTTTAAATAGGCTATGATGCAAAGTCAGATTTATTTTTGATATATACAGCTTTTTCATAACATAACAGTTACTTGATTGTGGTATAGAATTGAACTATGTGCCTGGAAAAAACATAATACCCCCTCTTTAAAAAAATTTATTTGAACATTAAAACTACTTTGTTATACCAAAAATGCACATTATTGTAAAATCTGGTGTTACCACATCATGGCCAGGGACATAGAGGAAGTTCTGGAAGTTCTTGTTTCCTGTGCGAAGCAGGGACCAGACAGAGCAGGTGCGTTTGTAGATGTTTTTCGCTTCTCTCTCCCGAGCATTGTTGCACAGAAACGTGCCATAAAGACACGAGTACGTGTGCTGCACCAACTTGACCTGGATGGGAGGAGACGATTCATCATGTCAGCACTTTCAGCGTATTATTTCTCTGTCAGCTCAGTGTGTCAGATGATTTATGGAAAATATCTGACAACAAAATATGCTGTCAGTAAAATATATGATTTCATATAACGCCTCTAAATCCTGTCAAACTTTTTAAGTTTCCAGGTGAAAATGGCCACAGAGAGCGTGTTTATCAGAGAGACAGACAAGTGGAGAAGGCAGCCACCCACCAGGAAGGCCTCGTTGAACTCGAACAGGCAGGGGAACTGTTTGAGCAGCTGGTGAACACAGTCCAGCCACTGCAGGAAGACAGGACACTGCTCGCTCACGTCGTCTGTGTTCTCCTGGTGACCACATCGGTCTCCGAACTTATGACCAAAGTCCAACCATTCAGTCTCCACAAGCACCTGGAACCCCTGTGGGCAACATGAATTCAACACTGGGGATCAGAGAAGCAAGCCAACGGGCCTGTATGTGATGACACATTTAGAACAGAAAACATGCCGACGTGTCTCCTGAAACTCGTACAGACGCACCTCTAACGTCCGATAGTAAGGGTCCAACAGAATCTTGGCAAGTGCTACTATCTGGGGCGTGCGGTCCCATCCATCTGAGCAATGTACCAGGACAGGCCGGCCTTCCCACTCCACCGCCGAGCACACCAGAGTGGCTGCCTTCAGCATGACGGACAGGTGCTGCAGCCAACGAGTGCTCTCCAGAGCCGACAGCCAGCTGGTAACACAACAAAACCATGACTACATAACCGCCGACAAGTATAAGATACAAGGAGGCAGCTTCGACATATCTAGGGTGTAATTTGGGTAAACTGGTTAAACTAACTCTAATATCACATTAAGCAGCATCACCACACTGGGAATCATATGAGTAAATCAACAAGTATTTCAAAGGTATTTTGGTATACCACAAAATTGAAATATGGAGGCGGTATGTAAAAATTATGATGGTATGAGTCAAGTGAGGTAATGCACTATGCAAACTGGGACATAACCATTCTACTCGTCCACTCCTGAAAAGGTGGGCCGGTGTAGAGCTGACTGACAGCTTCGGGAACCACCCAACCACAGGTTTCTTAAGTTAAACAAAAAGCTGGACTCCTTTTGGGTTTAAACTTTTTGTTTTCTATTCTTTTCTCGAGACCCCCTGAGCTCCTCGCTGTAGACGAGGAAATAACTAAACTTTATATTAGAAATTCAGTTTGGTACTTGATAACTTTTGACTGCAAAAGGATTTGTGATGACATTTGTACTTATTTTGAAGTTATATTTGTTACTAAGACAACAGTTACAGTTTGACACAAGGACAAAAACACTAGTTAAAATAAAAAACATATTTGGTTATAAAATGGCTACAATTCATTTTGTTGAAAATTTTTTTTATAATAATTGCAACTGAAGTAAAATCGATAATAAAATCGGGTTTGAGTGAATCGTCCTTATTCCCTAATATTGTGCAGCAATCATGTTGCATCTATAACACCTACAGCTTTAAAGATCTCAGATTTTGTTTTAGGCATTTAAAAGTTCTTATCTGCTGAGGTTTGGGGTTTTTATTGTATGGTGCCCTGGGATTACTTTTAAAATTAGTGTTATTTAATAAACTGTGGAGATGTCTTTCCTCAGAAGAATGACACAGTTTTTCTGCCCACTCATCATCTCTTTATTTTCTAAGTGAACAAATTATTCGGGAGATTTCTCTCAAATGTCTTCAGAGGTTATAGCAGTTTTACCGCAGTAGTCATGTAAAGCCTTTCTAATGTAGGGATCAGTCTGTGTCATTCTGTGGTCGTGGGTTCAGCTGATATAAATAAACTCTGAGATTCTGACCTATTTCTGAGGAGGACTCCGTGTCTGTACACACCTTCATCAGAACAACAAGCCTTAAAACAACATGTGACGTCTCAGCAGCTGGGTTCATCCATGTACTTTAAATATAACGACTCAAGTATCAGATGCAGAACACACTGAGATCACAAAAAAAAAAAAAACAAGTTTGTGGTGGTGTTTTTCAGAGAGAGTGCTGGCCCAGCAGGAACAGGACAGCGTGGTGTTATTTTACTGCATCAGAACAGGGGAGGGAGTGTGTGTGTGGGAGGGGCCAAACGAGGACAGAACCGTTCTGAGGAAAAGGTCAAACAGATCGACTTACTTTCCGGGATCTGGGATTTGACTGCAGACGGCCCTCAGAGCCTGGAAGCTGTTGCGGATGGCATGGATGTTGGCCATTCCCATAAACATGACCTCACAGTTCGGATAGTACTCTAAACACAAACAATTCAAATATAGGTCAAACTATTTTTACTCTGAATGATACGGACACAACAATTCTACGTTTTCACATTTCAATCCGTCAGATTTACTGCTTTAAAACAACAGTTCTAATTCACGTTAAAGGGACAGTTCAGCTCTTTTCATGAAGTTCTGTGTATAAGATATGATCAAATTTATGTAGAGAGCTCCTTAAATGATTATTTACAGAAAATGTAAAAATAACTTGCACAGAGGGTTGTTTAGAGAATACTAGTTACTCTGAACAGTGGCAGCTAACTGTAGCACTTCCTGTGCAGAAAGAGCGATGTACAATTGGTAATATATAGATATTTTAACCATTTCTAAATTTTCCACAGAGTACCACTCCAAAATACTTGAACTACCCTTTCAAAAACAAAAGAGTGAATGTGTCCTCCTATCTTTTAAAATTAAAATCACGTTTGCAAACAAACAGTGTTCATTAATGATCAGAAATAAAAAGTTAAAAGCACACTCACCCTCACATTCGCAGCCTCCACCCTTGGCTCTGTTAGCCACTGCTGCAGTGTACGAGCGAGCATCCAGAATCAGCAGCTTCTGCGGGACAGTGTTGTCGTCACAGCCAGAGACGCCCGTCAGTGAGGAGTCTGAGGGCAAAATAAAAACAAAGAATAAAATATTAGAGTCGAGTCGATCAGTGTGTTAAAGAAGAGGAGGCGACTCGAAGGTAAACCAGGAAACAGATAAGAACAAACACCGGCTGCTTCAAATCCACATTCCCACTTGATGATTAACACTAAAGAGCTGCTTTCAGAATTGATCTCGGTAAGAGATGAGTGATTATTGTAGAAGTGAAGCACATCTCTACACAAAGACGGCGAGGGACATGCTGCCGCTTAGTGAACACCCTGTACCTGCGTCTGTAAATGTGTTAAACCCCTTTTAGCTCCTCACACTTTGACATATTGGTGTCATCCTCGAAAAATGAAAAACAAGAAAATCTTGGTTCAAAAAGATGAAATGAGCAGTTTGTGTTTAGAAGCTGTGCTGACAGATGTCCTACTTAGGGTGTTGATAATTTTCCATCATATAAACCGATTTCTATTCGAGTCACGCTGATGAAAAGCAGCTTTTTAAACTGCAGCATGCAAATAAAGAACCATGAATGCAATGTGACGTCTGATCGTTTACTCTTGTATAAACTAGTGACAGCACTGAATACATCCCATGTGAGCACTAAATCGAGAAGGGGGTCTCTGCAGTCACTAAGTGGGAGGTTCTTGTTGTGTGGGAGGAGTTTCTCAGACATGATCGGTCTGGTTGACTTTGTGGGAGGAGCTTCTCAGACATGATTGGTCTGGTTGACTTTGTGGGAGGAGTTTCTCAGACATGATTGGTCTGGTTGACTTTGTGGGAGGAGTTTCTCAGACATGAAATAATTTCAGTCTTATTTCAGAAGCTGACATACTTTGAAAATAAGGGAAAGTATTAAGATCTTAAAATACAAACTCACTGGACTTACCAAAATCGCTGTCACAGGAGTCAGGAGCTTCCCCTCGCTGTCGGCTGGCTGCCGTACCCTTGGCTCCGGTGCCCATGTGACAGGCCTTAGCGATGGACGTCACCAGGTACTCATCATCCGTGTTCCTCCAGCCCCACCAGCTGATCTCAGGTTGGCTGCAACGAGCGATCACTGCGCCGTTCTTCTGATGTCTAAAACACAAGGTTATAGAGTCAGTTAACCATCATTAATGTGCGCCCACCACGTGTCGGGAAACCTACCTGTAGACCACCACAGGGATCCTCTTCCAGGACCTGAAGGAAGCCACACTCTCCAGCTCCTTATCAGTGATCCATATTGGAACCAGGAGCTTCTGTGGGTAGCTGGAGCACAACCTACAGGAGGAACAACAGGTGAGAGGGTTGTTAAGGCTACGTTATTTTTTACAGCTCTGCTGCATCAATAAGTATCAGCTTAGATACAAAACATGAATCTCAGCACCGCTGTGCAACTCCATCTGTGATCCCTACTCTCTCTGTCCCATGATACTATCTTCAGTTCCTACTCACCTGCTGAGGGAGACACAAACACTGAGAGAGCGAGTGGGAAAGTGAAATTCTTTGCTGAGTCACTGGTCTCCGCAGGATGCAGCTTGTATAATTAGTCAGCTGTCCAGAGTGTCCGTCTCCCTCAGCAGGATGTGTTCTTATGAGTCCTCTAAGCAAACTGACCGACCTTTTTTTTTTTTCCTTTAATGGAGAGGTGCCCCCACTGCAGAGGAGACCGTGTAAACTCATACACACTTTTAGATATTTTTAACACGTGAGTGAAATAGCTTAAAATAATTTTCAATCCTTCTGATCACTTTTAAGGCATTATTTGTTGTGTTAAAAAGAATCTATATAAAGCAGGGGTTCTCAAATTCTGTGGGTCTGGGGACCCCTTACAAGGGTGAAAATTTTAAAAGATAACTTACTGTCATTTCAACCCCTAAATGCCATGGGAATATTATTTTTTTATTAACTTTATGTTAGTTTTATTAGTTCATTGTTCCCTATGTATTTTTAAAAATAAAAACCAAATCAATTTAGTGAAATTTTTTGAGGACCCCTAAAATACCTCTCGCGGACCGCTGGGGGTCCTGGGACCCAGTTTGAGAACCTCTGATATAAAGAAATAAGAAGAAAATAGAAAGAAGATTTTGTTGCATCTATTTTTGTCTAACTTTTAGTCTATATTTGTTTAACTTTGAGTTGCATCTTTCAAACTCAACCCAGAGTAAAGGTAAACAAGATTCGCTGGACATGTCCTCTGTCAGCAAGCACCACGCCTACCGAAGACCGCCGTCCAATAGATACCACCACAGGGGGCGTCCTCAACAGATTTGGCGCCATACCTTCCACGAAGACCTCAAGGTCCTAGATATCAGCCCAGACGAGGCTGAAGCGGTTACGAGAGATCGACCCCGGGAGACGTCTTGCCGTCCAATGCGCCGAACGGCGCAGGAGGAACTAAGTCTAAGTAAGTATTGTATTTAATTGAATACAGATTTTTATTTATGTTTTACACAACGTCAGCTTCATTGGAATTGGGGATGTATGAGTGTGTATATATACCATCTTAAACCTCACACAGTGTGCTCTGTTTGCAAACACTGATTACAATTCCAGCTCCGATCTCTAAAAGATCTCTGCAGCACAGCTCATTTTCTGATCAGTCATTATAACTTTCTCAGCTGCAGTGTTTTAGACAACCAGGTACAGATGCAGTTCAGTGATATGCCAGCTCTATTTGTGTGACATTACTTGTAGTTGCAGTTGATGTCGGACACTCTCCAGACATTCTGCGTGTCAAAGCCCATCCTCTTGACCTCCATTTCCATTCTGTGATGCACATGATCCCCTGCGCACGAAACATAAATGAAGGTATAAATACAAACAGAAACAATCCCGATGGGCAGCCTTTTCTAAAGCTTCACTGTGTGGATGTGGCTATCTGAACCTGGGCGACAGAGATGAGCATGCTGGTCTTCATCATCTGCACTTCCTCCCAAACACCAGGCATGATAAGCCAGGGCGAACAGGTCCTCCAGTCTGGACGGGTGGGCTATAGCCCGGTTCAGACGCTTAACCCACTCCTGGCACTGTTTGAATGTTGCAAAATGGCACCTGTGAAGAATCCAGTTTAAGGATTAGTATTTGAAACATCCAAAAACAATGCACTCCAGTTCAACCTACTCCTTTGGAAACATTATGCATGTTTTGTCCAAATTGCTATTATGTTTATTTATAGCTTCGCAATGCCTTCCTCTCCTCTCTTATTCATTTGATATGGCAAGCCCTAATGAATACGGAAACTAACTTTACAATTAAAACATCAGAGCTAAAGCTACTCTTTATACGTTTCATTATTCTTAACAAAGCTAAGCTGTGGGATTGGGTAAAAAAATAAATACTGAATTATCGGATGTCATCTTCCTACCTGACAATTTTGGAGTCTTTGCAGATGATGTGCAGCTGGAACATATCTCTGCCTTCCACACTTTCGATTAGCCGGAGTGGCACCTGCAGGGGGAGACAGAGAGGATATGCCGTCAGTCTGCTGTCAGGTCAGACACACAGCTGCACACATGTTAACACCTTCTGGCTCAGTCCAGACTCAGTCCATATGAAGTGACGTTTTGAACTCACTTCAGAGAGTTACGCTTCTTTGATATCTTAACATCTTTCAACACCAAACAGCTGATGTCAACTCTGTTGATGAAGCTTGGAAGCAATATGGTTAAAAAAAAAAAAAGGAGGGCTGCTGAGATTCACCTACATGACTCCAATTGTGACAAATGTCTTCACAAATGCTGTATTTATAGTGATGAGAAAATATTTGCAATCTTTGAAAAAACAAAAAACACAGCCGTACTTTGATTCACCATTTCTCAGGGTAATCCCTGTCCAACAATCCTTTTATAAAAAAAAAAAAAATCAGGTTATCATCCCCACCCAGCTGAATTGTCTTAGTGCTTAATAACCAGGCAGGCTGAACAGGAGCTAGGGGACTGGACCGGGCCATCTAGACTGTGCCAGAGGGAGATGTTTTATCACAGGGTACTCACAGAAATGTCTTTGTCCACACCTGGGTAGGTCTTAAACACAGTGACATCATGGAGTCAACACAAAGAGAAAGGGAGGGAGGGAGGACAAGATAGGAGGAAATGAAAAAAAAACTATTAAAATCAAATAACTTGGGAGACAAAAGGGAAATGAAGAGTTAAAAGAAAACACCAAAGAGTGCAAGATGAATCACACGTGTGCTACTTGCAGCACATGTCCAAAGCAAATGGAAACTATGGAGAGAAAGACAAACAGACGAGGGCAAAGGGTGAGAAAACAGCTTAGAAGTACGGAGGGGAGGTGTGGGTGAGAGGTTGTGGCTTTGTGCAGAGTTCATCTCTACAACTAGGGGTCAAGGCAGGAGCCCCCCCCTTGTTAGCTGGTGACATTTAAACTCAATGGAGTTACTCCCCGTCTCCTTTACTACGCTAAAACTAGTAGAAGAGGGCAGGTAATCAGACCCTTCCTGTTTTAAAATCCTGCCACGATTTCCAAATACTGACTCCCTCTGGAGAAGATGACAAGATTTTGGGAAGGAGGAGGAATTTCACTGCCAGTGAGTATAAACAATATGCCTGTTTGTGTTTGAGCAAGGCCTGACGTCAGTAGGAGGGGGCCGGTGGACCTCAGTGCCAGTGGGGGCTGGGCTTTGGTACTTGGATGTCACATCAAACCCCTTCTTGTCTGTAGATCAGAGAACTCACCACTCCTGTGGTTCAGTCCTGGTACAAACGACTTCACGGCAAACGTAGGACTAAACCCACCTTATAGGTACCTCATCTAAAATGCTCCTGGATCTATTTGCCTTGTTAGCAGAGTTATACATTTATAAAAAAATATATATTTTTGGGGGGGAAGCCTGTGCGAGTCCAAACTAAACACTGAGCCCTCCTCTCTCCTGTGATTGGCCCCCGCGGTGGTGTGGCATGGCAGAAGTAGAAATTACTCAGACACTTGTGTCATTTGTACTGAAGCAAAAAGTTTGAGGTTTCTCTGCTTGTTTATACAGTCTGAGACTCACGTTGATGACTGAGTCCTTGAACTTGATGTGGAGTCTGTAGTTAGAAATAGCGATGACAGCTTCATCGGCACGGCCAAGATATTCCACTCCTTCCCCCTGAAGAACTGGGAATGGCACCTGTAGAGACACAAAGTGTGTTTAAGTCTATTTAAAAAGCATTTTTACAGCACCGGTTATTTGACTTTTATTTACACCCCTTCAGTCCATCAATACTGTTATCGCCTGCTGCTGCGGAGCCATATTGTTTTTATGTTTCTGTGCATGTCTGTTGGCAAAATATCTCATTAACTACTGGATGAATTTTTGAACATTTCAAGATTTCAAGATCAAGATCCAATTTTTTAGCCCTTAAATATTTTGTTGTGTACTTAGAGTCTCTAGGAGTGCAGACATTTTGAATTTAGCCTGTCCTGGTGCTGCGCAGCATGAATTTATTGTGTTGATAGGACGTCCTCGTCATTGTTTTGTTAATTATTAGCATCGTGTCTTCTGATTACATTAGCGCTGTTTTGAACTCCTCGAGAAGTTAACCGTTCTGCATTTTAATAGCATTAATACATAAACAGTTTGGCCTAGTTTGTTTCGTTTATGTTGTGGGGAACCCATGATCAGTGACATACTTGGTGCTAGAGTTAGCAACTATGTTGAGGCACCACGGTTGTTGACGCCTTGCTTATAAGACGTGTTCATTTATATTGTGGCAGCTTTTATATTTTTAAAAAGGTATCAGACATGTAGTTTGTGTTAAAATATTGTCAATAATTTTAATAAAAGTATTACAGCTTCTGTTACTACTGTGTTTTATTACTTAAGAACTTACATTTTTCATGTAGTCTAGTGTAAAACATACAGTTGTCATTGCTTCAGTTATCTTTGTTTCTTTGTTTTGTATGAAAAGTATCTTTTATAGCATAGAAGTTGAACAGTATTCCGTTGTGCTTGTTCTGTTTCATATCTTGCAGCTACAATTCATTTTAGTGCTGCTGTTTCTTATGCATTGCTAAATGTGGAAAATTGTCAGCAATTTTTGTATTTGTGTTTGGGTTATTAGACAGTTGTTGTCTTTAACCAATTTGTAAATAAAAAGTTTCTGCAATCCTAGTGCTTCAAACTACAAACATGGCCGAACGGGGTGGAGTGAACTGCTCTGTGGCGGGGAGTGAAGGGCCAACAAGTTGATCTGAGACACACCTCAGAAAAGGGGTGAAATAGGGGTTTGTGGAGTTACAGTAAGAAGGAATTCAGAACAAAGAATTGCAGTTCCACTATAGACCCCAACAGAATGATTTAAATGTGAAAAAGAAGGATTTAAAAGCACGTCTACTTTAAAGCAACTTGCACAAAGTAAGCGCTGCATATACTGTAAATCTACAACTTTAGCAGTCAGTCCAATTCAAGAACACGTGGTTTTGCAGACAAATGTTTGTGAGCTGGTTGCTGAGCCTGAAAGAGCAGGCAAACATAAAGCAGGACTGACTTTCCAATAACATTCCTATATGTACCCATTTCATTACAGTCACAGCCAAGACCCAGCCTTGGCTGCAATGAGACCCTTACATTAAGGTAATTGGTTTCTGAGAGAGGTCGATCGCACTTTTTAAAAAAAGATTCTGAGGCAGGGAATTCGCTTTAAAAGCATGCGTGTCACACAAGTGCCTTTGCCAACTCTCAAAAAATGTTTAATTTATAAATAAACCAAAGCTTTTAACCCTTTTCTCTGAGCTCAAGCTTTGTGGTAAAAATACTCCACTGCGCAGTAACGATGCCTTTTTTCAAGCAAATTCATTTGAATTCTTGAAATGCAGTGATTTTACACTCTAACATTACTGTATATTACTTTCAGACACTGTGCAGAAGACTGTAGTTGATGTGTAAAAAGTGAGGTTTGTTTTTCTGCTAATTTTTTTTTTTGCTCTAGCTGCTTTAAAGCACCGAGGATGATGAATGGCGACTCAGATCTTGTTTGGTCGATGGTAGTGAGGACAACGGCGTTGCTTAGAGACAACATTAGCTTGTATTGCTGACTCACATGAAGCAGGACCCACCAGCGCAGGTTGAAAAACAACATGCAGCGGAGCAGATGGGACATTATCAGAGCAATCAGGCAGATTTAAAACAACATCGGCAACCACAGTTAAAGAGCACAGAGCCAACATGCTGGATGTGGTTTGTAAAAATACAAGATTACAGAAATTACTTCTAATGCAAAAAAGAAACCGATACACAAAACCCTAAATAGAAATATTGATTTATTTAAGAACAGCTTCCTGCTGGTCAAACATCAGTGAGTCACGTTATTGATTAGCGTTGATTTAGATCAGGGGGTCTGCAACCTTTACAATCAAAAGAGCCAGTTTTACACCTTATAATAAAATTAATACACAGAAACTTGACACTTGAAATAAAGATCATGTATTACATGAAGTTTTAGAAACACTGAAAACTATAGTTTGTTATATTGTGAAATGAAAGAACTTTTGACATTTACTGATATTTATACACAGGTTAGAATAATAAGACTGAACTTATAAAAAGGGGGAATAATTTTTCCCTGTAGCCCCTGATAATATCTAAATTGAACTAAGCTGACCAATGTTTATCTTTTCTATATTTGTCCAACAATAATGAATATAAGCATCCCACGCTGAAATAATAAGCCCTAAAAGGTAGAGGCAAGATATAAAAATAGGCCAGAATGTTGAATATTTAATTGTGACTGAGCTTTTTCTAATGAATGCAGAGTCTCTCATCATTTACCTTCATCTTCTTGTTGTTGTTGAACTAATTGGATTGTTTTCTTTGTCTTGTTTTGGTTTATTCATTTAATTATTTATGATCGTTTCTGTTTATCTCATGTCTGAAATAAATCATCATCATTTACTTCAACTTATGTTATCCAAGTCACCAGAACGAGACATATTTTTGTGTAATAACTTTGTTTGATGACTTGTATTACACTAATATGAAAAAAGTCCAAAACTATAGTTTTTTAAACTCCTTAGGATTAAAAAAAACACTAAGGCAGGAAGTCGCTAACACAACAATAAACAAACTACTAGAACTGATTATACTTCTAACTCTGGTTCTGTGGGTTCAACGCTGCTAACATGCTTCAGGTGCCATCTTTTATTGAGACCTGAGAGTTTGAACTTTATTCTGTTTTTATGATGCTTTATAAACTCTGCATAAAATGAGGAGCAAAGATAAATAAAAACAGTTCAGTCCAGTCACTGGATTTATTTTAAACAAGTTTCTGTTAAACAGAATCTATGAGGCTCCATTAAAAGTGTTACAGCTAATCTGTAATTTTAATAAAGATTTTAAAACTTTGAGATAATATCTATGAAAACATGAACAGACAGGCAGTTTGGTGGAAATATTTATCATTTAAAATGAAGTCTTTTGTAGTTTAGATCTATTTAATGCATAATTAATATTAGTCCCTAATCCAAAAACGCCTCACAGGAAAAAACTCTAGAATTATCTTTTATGCCAAACGATGTAAGTTTGTAAAAAATGCTGCCGCAAAAAGTAAAAAGTGAATCAGTTTCATGAAAATGAAAATCCTGAACTTAACCTGAAGTCACCTCATCCTGCCTCGTAGCACAAGGCCTTTGGTCAAGGTCAATATTAATCTAATATTGCTAGACTTTAGGGAGCTTATATTTATATGAACTGTTTATTCTGTGTTTTGGTGCTTGTCGTTGCGCCTGCTGCTGCTGCTCAACTCTACTGTAAATGCACATAAATCCAATCAGAGAGGAAAAAACGGGACAGCTTAACCTGGGAACTGGAGCACATTGTACTCTGCAGTCAGACATCTGAGCCAAATTTAGGTACCAGGCCTCCAGTCTGAACATTTTTAATTTTACAATTCATTATCAGCATTGGACAGGCTTTAATAAAAAATGAAAACTCTGAAGTAGCTGATGAGGAGGAAAAAGTCTTTATGTTATGCATAATTGAAAACATTAATAAAAAAAGAACAAACATCTTTGTTTTTTATGCTCAGCTGAATGAAGGGAGACAGCTCGTTTCAATGGCAGCAGAAATGACTAAAACGTGATCATGCAGTTTCTGAGTCCGACTGCTTTTCTGCTGTGGGAGAAACCCAACATGTCCTGGTGGGACTGCCATAGTTAACATGCTGTACAGACTGAGAGCTGCATTAAACAAGCTGCGCTCTGGAAGTAGGTGCATGAGTCATGAGCAGCCGGCAAGTGCAGCAGAAAATACTG
>JARVJO010000082.1:21208834-21229514 GCA_031762555.1 Cynodonichthys magdalenae | reverse complement strand
GCTTCTTCAGTTTGGTTGTAATACAGACGCTACAGAAGATCTTTCCTGCCCACAGCCATCAGCATCTACAATAACTCTTTAATGAGTTACAACAACACCTAATTTCCCTCTGGGATCAATAAAGTAATTTTGAATTGAATTGAAATGAAATCAATTAGGTCAAGTAACAATGTAGCAAACTGGTAACGATTTCTATTCCTTTAAAAAAATAAGCCAATTTTCTCCAGATTTCTACAAGACAAAAAGATTCACTTCTTAATTACAATTTTGCACTTGTTCCTAATAATTGTTTGAGGTTTTAGGTCATCTTAACCTCAGGTTTACAATCATGTTGAGGTTGGAAGAGAGTGAGGGCCACAGCCAAAGTTTAATTGTCCTTTGTAGATTATATGTTTAGTTTCAATTTAACATTTGTTTTCTTATCAGAATGAAAAAAACAAATACAAACCATGGTTGATCCGCCCCCATACTTAATAGCAAGAAATGTGCTCTGATAGTATTCAGTTTTTTTGTTTTTTTTCCCACTACGTAAATTTTGTAAACTTCGTAAGCAGCGTGCGGGTGACGGCAGTTGTTTTACAAACCCAAAAGACGACACAATAAATGGCACCAGCTTGGATAGAGGAGGTCGGAAGATATTTTAAAGCTTCAGTAGCTGCTGTTGTGTTTTCTCAATCTCCTGTCCAGGTTAGTTTGTGACCTTTTCTTTACGTCGATAAATTTCATAAACTTCCGAAAGCTTCGTAAGCAGAGTGAGAGTGGGGCATCAATATATTTGTCTCCAAATAATATTATTGTTTATCGTGATGATTTATGAGATCATTTATCATCAAGCAAAATTTGTTATCGTGACAGGCTGATTCAAGACACTGTACAAAAAGATTTGATCATGTTGAAAACAAAAGAAGTTACACTGACCTGAAATTAGTGATAAATGACTGTTTTGTTACCAGGTATAAGATTAAAATGAGTAGGTTGAGAATCAGCATCTGATTTTGTTTTATTGCTCTATTGAATTGGTCCCGCCTTTTGATTTGCAAACAACTGTTGACACTCTTGGTAATAAGCTGGAGCTGAAGCCTGTTAAGGTAACAAAAATATGATCAAAGATGTCCCTATATCATGGCAAAGAAACGACACACAGACACACAACACAAACTAATGATGTGAGTTCGAAGGTGGCAGGGTCACCAAGTTGAATATTATTTTTAGTAAATCACTCCTGCTCAGCTGTACTTTCTAAGTGTTAATTAGCAGATGATAGCCTGCTAACATCAGGAGCCAAAGACCATGTTAAAAATCAGAATGCATCAACTGTTTTAAGCATTTAGTAATTCTACATCTAGACAATATAACTTAAGGGATGCCACCAAACCTGTAATTATGGTTTATCTATAAGCTGTAAAGATCAGAGTTTCACATCCATCCTTCTGTAGTACAAATGAGATAAGTTCAAGTTTGAAAAGTTTATTTAAAGCTTGTTACTATGAGTTTTGCTCACACGACAAGAGGTTTGTTATGTCATCATTTAGTGTATGTTTGGTAGTGCAAGATTATATTTTCATTTCAAATGTACAAGACAACTGTTAAGTCAACATGGAGAAGTTTACAGTTTAAATTAAGGAAACTTGCTGAAATTTAGCAGATGATTAAGTGGGAACACAGCTGAAGTCAGTCAGTAATATAAACATTAGTTGAAGTAGGCTCAGATGCATGAGGCTGAGACAATCCTGTCTAATTCTTAAGAGCCTAAATTTTCATTGCTGTCTCAACCTTCAGCCAAAGACAAACACCTGTTCAGCATTTGTCTTTTTAATTCCCCATTCTCCACTGCAGTTATTGCAATTCATCACTCAGAGAATGCAACATCTGGCACACAGTGTCCTCCCTCTAGATACAAAACATTTAATTTGACCTCTTTTGCAAAAACTTCTTTAACTATGGAGTGCAATAAGGTAGTTATTCACCTCCCTTTAAATGAGATGCTTTTAATGTTGCCATGTAGTCAGTGTTGCTACTAAATAACTGCAGCGCTCATGTGCTGACCGGCGTCATCCACCTCCCCCACTGACTGGAAGGAAGGTGAGGTGAGGTGAGGAGAAGAGAGCTGGAATTCACACCCATCACAACATGAACTAAAATAATTAAAACACCAAGACAGGAAAGCTGTGGACTTACAAAGCAGTTGAGCATGGAGCAGGACACCCTCTCTGTGAGGCTCATGTCGAGGAGAGGCAGGACTGTGTTCGGATGTCACGCAGCCTACAAAGCAGCAGCACGACCAGAGCACGAGGAGCCGGCATAACCATCCTTCTCCCAGCGTCCTCAACCCCCTCTGATCCAAACCCTGCTTCACCAGGCCACTTCCTGCACGCTCACAATGTGCTACGGGACAACACGCTGGGTTCAGTACCTCACACCTTCCCCCCTCCACCGCTTCAGAGAGGGAGCACGGCGGTGCCTGAAGATGGCCCCTGTTGCACGACTCAGAGGAGGACAGTCCATAAAAAGGTACAAAGAAGAGCAGCAGTCCAAAACAATCAGCTGAATTCAAACTGAGCAGACAGCTGAAATCACTGCAGATGTTCTTCCTCAAATGTAGTGAGTGCCCGGAGAGGGAATGAGAAGAGAGAAAGGAAGACGGTGCCTGATGCTAAGCTCCACCCTCTGCATGCGGCTCAGCCTCCCGCTTTATGCTCACATTTCTCGCCTCATCTCTTTCATCCCTTACTCCTCCCCCCTCCATTCCCCTCCTCGTTCACCCATCACCGATAGCTTCTTACATAAATACTCTTTCTCTCTCAGCGTTGTGGCAGTAACGCCAACAGGCAGACGAAGATGCCACACACGCACCATCTGAATCTGACAACTGCTGTTTACTGCACACAGACAGGCTAGGCTGCACAAACCGATACACCACCTGATCGCAAACACAAAGAAGTGAGAAACGCCTTATTTAGTAGGTGAAAGGTACCTCATCTCTAAAATGCTGGCACTGGGACTTGTGCAGTAGGCTGAGGGGAGTAAACCTGCTGGGGGATCTCTGGTGACACAGCATTTTACAGACATCCCTCTCCCTGCCGTCTCTGAATCTTTCAGGCCCTGCCCAACACGTCGTGCAAAGCATATCAGCATGCAGAACCATATTAGGCGTGTTATCGTGGAAAGTCACGAATTGCATTTGGTGCATCCAGTGTACCCCCAACCCCCCCGAGCACAGACCCATTCCCCGACTGAGTCGTGACAGCGGCTCACCTACAGCTGCATGACCCCACATTATGTAACACGTGCAATGTAGCATACAGAGCAAAGCCTGGAATCAAACTGCAGCACTACAGAATGATTCATTTCATTAAGAGGAGGGGCTTTAATGTCAATCTGACAATATAAAGTAGAGTTTAAACATGATGAATTTTCACAGCACTTCACTTTTTCTTTCCTTTCATTGCTCTTGTCCCAGTTTGGTAAAAAGAAAAAAAAGAAAAATCATAGCAGAGAACTATAAAAACCTGGTATTTGAAGATCACGTTAGGTTTGTTTAAGTATCAGAAAATTTGATTCAGGCTTGAATTATCCAAATTGATTTCTTGGTTGCTTGATTTCTAAAAGCTTTGCTTAAAACAACAACATAAACTGGAGTACAAGAAAAGCCAGAAAATGCTGACCAAGGCCATGGTGTCGACTACATCCAAGCACAATTAATCACCATACTCATTATGGCTGCACAATGTCAGGAAAACCTGTGATACGCTATAACGGTGCTTAATATTGCGATGACGATGGGACTTGTGATAAATGAACAAATACTTAAGAATTCAGTGTTAATGTCTTTCTGCTCCGACTATGGAGCAAAAAACAATTAATACATAATTTTCATTTTAACTTGAGTTTTATTTTTAAAAAGTCCAGCTGGACACAGCTGCTGTAATAGAAGTGAAACAACAAACTGCAAGCAATACGGTTTCTTCATGACACAACCTCAAACATTGCCCCCATTTAACATTTCCGGATGCTAGAGTTACGTTCTACGTCTGACGTAAAAGTTACCACCTTCAGGGGTTGTAACCAGGAAGAGACTAAAGAGGTTATAATGTTGAAGAAATGAAGTGCTTTGGGAGGTGGTTAGAGTGTTTTTGCAGAGTCTCTGTTCAGATCCAGCCTGGACTGCTGTTTGTTTGGGTTTTTCTCTCAAGGCCTTATGCTGTGGCCTGTGTACTGCTGAAACTGATTGGAGTCAGAGATGAGAATAATGTTTTTGAGAGTAAATCCAGTGGATTCCTGCATTTATTTGGACATACCATTTTGAACATCGCATTTTATTCTACAAGTTTTCAAATCAGAGTATTTCAACAGTTAAAATAGAAAAAGTTGATTTTCTGTTTCTTTTTTTTGTTGTTTTTTTCCCTTCAGAACAGGTATTGATCCGTTCAGAGGAAAAACTCTTATTTTAGAAGGAGTTAATCAATATATGTTATTACTTTCCAGGACTCAAACTGGTCTTTGAACACAAAGCCTATTTCATGCAGTCTGACGATTAAATGTCAAGATTACTTTAGCGGTGTTAGAATGTCTACATAGCAGAACAAAAACAGCTCAACACACTGCAGATATTTGTACCATGAATTTAGAAATAAGTGGTAGACTAACAGAAAAACAGCTTTTCTGTCTTGTGATGTCAATCTACTTTGAAAATGAGATCCTTCTGTCCTTTTCTAGGTTTTACTAATTCCAGACCAAACACCTAAAACTTTATTTAAACCATGGAAGTGAGTAAACTAATAAAATGTTAGTTGGACAGAGTAGGAAATTCAAAACATTGCAGACAAAATGTGATTCACAGTGCATTCAAATTCACCAGCTCTGCTTAAAGAAGCAACAAGTGAGCCCCAGACTTGGCCTCCCGTGTTTTCGAGGTTATTTTAGGAAAACAGGGCAGCAAGTCAGGGTGTCAGCATACATGTTGACACACAAGCACAGAGGAAAGACACAAATAAGACATGTGGAGGTAAAGCACCACAAACATTTTATATTTTTATCTCGCATGTATGCAAGCAAACCGTTGTGTTTGCATACTTGCCAAAGTAATAAATGCTTAATCTGAATGTGAAGAATTGGTGAGCGACAAGACTTCACAACGATAAGGTCAAACTCTGGTGGAAGCAAAGGTCTCTTTAAGTAGATCTGCTGTCAAATCATTAACAGCAACCTTAAATGAACCCTCAGGGTTCAACTACAACCCTGCTGAGAGTTAATGCTCTCTGTTCATGGCATGAAAAAGAAAAAATAAATAAATAAAAACACCCACACACAGAGGTGATTTGATCTTTTTGGAATAAGTTGTAATAATATGAAGCAAAGATCTCTGTATAATGCTGCTACATTAACTTCTCTCATCAACTCCAAATACTCACACAGGGTAGCGTTACAACACACAGCAGGCACTGGGAGTAAAAACAACCCCATTGTGCTCCCTTCCAAGCTCGTATTGTCCTGCTAGCAAATGAACAGCCTGAGTGGACAACAGCATGAACTTGATACCTTCGATCTTGTTTAAGGAGGGGGGAAAAAAAGCTTGAGGCTGGAAAGCAATTAAAAGGTACCTCACAAAAAGAGATTTAAAAGGCTCAAATTACATCAAGTCACACAAACCCACCTGAGAATGTCACCTTTAGAACTGCAGCCCATCAGAAACATTAGCTGTGGCCAATATGCAACTTTAAGAGGAATTTGTCATAAATGTCAAACCACTTACAATTGTAGATGTGCATTTATTCCAATGCATCTGTTAACTCTAAACTTTAAACATGGCCTTGACTGCTACCCTGTGACTGAAGCCTCCAGGGTGAGTTCAGACTCAGATCACCTGATGTTGCTGTTTGAGCTTGTAGACAGAAGTCTGTCCACACCCAAACACACCAACCAACAACACACCATATAAGGTCACATAAGCAGTATGATGGCAAAATTACATAATAAAAAAACAACTTTATCATAATTCTATGCATAAAGTACTTCGAAAAATAACTAAGTAAAAATATCTTAACAAAAAAAAGACTTTGGTAAAATTGGATTTACTGAGAAGTACTGAGGTCATAAAACTGCTCACAATAATTGGGAAAGTAAAAGTACTTTTACACACACCAAGAAATGAAGTGTTGAATTTAACCAAGTTGTCAACTGGTTCCACTAAACCACATTGAGTAAATTAAATAAATAGAGCAATTTAAATTGCTTAAAATTTACTCAACTTGGTTTGGTGGAACCAGTTGACATGATTTGGTTAAGTAAATTCAACACTTCCCTTTTTGGAGTGCATAATCAATTCCTTTCATGATGAGTTCTGGTTATATTTAAATTTGTAACGAGATGACAAATTTTAAAGCAAAGAAGTAAAAAGGATAATTTTTATGTTTTGAATGTCATGAAATAAAAGTGAAAGTTAAAAAAACTTTGTACAATTACAAATTCTCAAAAAAATTACTTGAGTAGTGTAACAGAGTAAATGTACTTTGTTACTGTAAACCTCTGGTTCTAGCTTGATATTCTGAATTCTGCATTTTATTTGCAATGGAAGGCAAACCGTTTGTTCACTTGATGTGCAAACATTTGGGCCAATAGCTCCTGTTAGAAGGCCGAGGGCTGGGCAACCAGCCACTGTGACATTCTTTAGACCCAACTGACCAGAACTTCAGGACTGACATCCTCCTGTTACACTTCCTGTTTCTGCTCTATAGAACATGTGCCTTTTCCTTTCATGACAACTTTGTCAATCACAAACAAAACAAAAAGCTTGTTTGCCAAATTCAGAATGCAAGTAGAAGTATAATTTTGTCTTAGCTGAATCAAAATTTCTTTCTATTGGTAAGTAGATTAAAACTAAATCCCAGTTCAGTAACAAACTACTGCTTTTGTGATCATGAGTAGATTTGTATTTTATTTTAAAACTAATTGTTTAATCAGGGTATATACAGAAAGTTAAATTTAAAGCCTTTAATATGTCACAATGTTTTTTAATACAGACAACTTCGAGCAGCAACCTCTTGAACTTCAGTTGGGGGTAAATAAAGTAATAGTGTAATTTTCTTATGTACCTAGTACGTGTAGTATTATCACACAGGTCACAGATACATAGTTACTTATTTGGTTAAAAAAACACTGACCTATAAACAATTATTTGTTATTTAACCGAAGACAAAAAGTGGTATCACTCTTATAGGGAGAGGCTGCATGTTTAGGAGATAGACTGGGCGAATAAAACACAGTGAAGTTCAAAAATGTATATGTCATCAGATGATGTTTTTTCCTTTTTAATGGCACTAATTTTTGCTAATTTTCATTTAATACCTTTTACAACCCCGTGGACACCCTGTCAATATTCACCATCTTCTTACGCAGCTGCAGTAGCTTTTTTTAAATGCCACATCTTTTATACTGTTTTAGGTGAAGAGAGGGTCAACAGGCTAAAAATACACTCTGTAACACGTGGCAGGGAGCCGCATCCCAGGTGCAACATCTGTTAGCTGCAACACAGCATTTCAGAAGCGTGCAGGAATCTCAACACGGAAACAACAAACATGCAACCCTGCTGCATGTGCAGGTACGCTGAGGAGCCAGGAGGAGTCACTGGTGCAGCGACATGATTCCTTACTGCTTTCCTACAAAAATGCCTAGAATATAAAAATAAGCTTGATGCAATCAGTAAAAAAAAAAAAATCCCAGATCGATTGTAAAGAAAGGAGTCTACCTTTTAAAATCAAAGTTGATTAAATCATGTCTTTTTTGCAATATCTAACAAACATGATCAAACTGCTTAGTTTATAAATGATAAAATGGAGTACATTACAGAAGATTAGTTTGTTGCAAAACTCTTTTTTTTATATTTATATATTAAGTGTTAATTTCAACATTTTTCGAAAAATTGATACATTTATCAAATCAAATGGAGCATCTCTTAATGGTGAATTTATAGAGACTGAAGTGCGAGAATTCCCGTTTTAAACTTGTGTGAAACACCGTCTTGTTTCGACTTGTAACCTCAATTCACCATTTCCAGTGAAAGAGTGATGATGTTGTAACTTGCCACACTCTTTTTTAGTAATTATGTAAAGTGCTCAGAGCAGCACATGGACTGTAATTCATCAGAAATCTGAAGCAGAGTTGACATCAACATAAAGGTTTCCGCCTCTTCGGCGTGATTGGCTCACCATGCTGCCGGTCCCTGGTGCAGACGGAGACTCTGGGTGCTCCTCTTCAGGTCCCGCCCTCTCCCTCCTGTCTTCTGGGCTTTGTTGAACCACCAATAGATTCTGTCAAAATAAAAACACACACCTCCTTCAGACTTGTGCATGCGTGTGGGGGCGGCGGTGGAGTGTGTGTGATTGCTTCAAGGGCTGGATTCCAAAGCTTCTTGGTACAAAGTACAGCATGCAGAATGAAAGCTGGAAGTAAAACAATAAATAGCTTCTGAATAGGAAACTCCTTTGACGTTACAGAATTGGAAAAAATATCGCTTTTTGAGAAAATGTCAGAGGTAAAGGTTGATGGTGTAGCTGGGTGTATGGGACGAGAGGTTGCTCTGAGTAAATGAGGTCAAGTCAAAGTAAAAACACAACACACACACAGAAAGTAGCAGGCAGACGTGCAGAAACGTCCCAAACGTGTACTCTGACACCATTATAGTGAGACTGGAACAGATCAGCTGGAGACTCTGATTTATAGGAAATGCCAACTCCACATTCCTCATCAGATTACCACCAGAGAGATAGCTCGTCTGATTCATTTTCCACACCCTGAATACAAAAATAAAAATGAAACCCTGAAGTAGAGGTTTTGATTATTATTATTATTATTATTATGTAACACTAGCCTGTGAGGTTATGAAGTCACTTCTAAAGACGTCAATAGAATGATCACGTTTTGGGCTTTAAGTGCGGCAAAATTAAAAAATAAAAAAGCGCTGACCTGCTGCACATTCTTCCCTTTTGTGGCTCTACGAGCTCAGTCAGCAAAGAGAAAGAGCATGCTCGGTCCAAGTTTACAATAAAAAGTAAAAACCTTTATCTGCAGTCAGACAAAACATGTACACCCTGTTCACTTCCTTTTTGTTAAGATCAGAATAAACAATGAACTGATGAAGAGGATGTTGTGAAACTGAAGTTTTCACTGAAGTGCCCTCTTCTCACTTCTCTATAGTTTTTTTCCCCAGACACACCCCCTTTTGCACACCGCTCTATGAAACAAAAAAAATAAAAACACTACAGTACAACTCACAAAACTACTTTGAAAGTGAACTCGTCTTACCTCTAAGAAGAGTTGAACAAAGCTTTTTGTTGGAAAGTTTCTAAAGTGTTTAAAGGTTGAATTAAAACTCAGTGCTTTGCAAAGTTGCAGCAGCGTTCGTCTCCTAAACACACACTGGTTGTAATCCAGTGCATGACGTGCCTCCCTCCCTCCTGCACCCTGTGTGTTACTCCCTCCCACTTTGCTTTACTCCTCAAAGTGAAAGAGGCCTTATTATAATACACTGACTCTTGCCAATTCCCCCACCTACAGCACACTCGTGACTTATTTTATCAGGAAGTGGGACCGTCAGTTCTAACCCGGAACAGAAATCAATGCATGAAAACAATAAATCTAGAAAATCTATTAAAAAAATACCACAGTGAAAATGGCAGGTCTTGATTTGGTAAAGGTAGAGACTGAAAAAACAAGTTTGAACACATTTTCACCACGTTAAGTATAAAAAAAATAAAAAGCAACATCAAAACATTTCATGAATGTTGTAATGGCTAGGCCTGTCACAATGTTTTCTTCATGTCTCCCTCTTTTTTAGCTCTTAGCGTAGAGAGGAGTGAACTCTGGCGTCAGGTATTTGCCAAGTGCAAGGTCTTTAACCTCTGTAGCATAAAAGCCTGTGAACAGGCATTTAGCCAGAGGAGCGTCTTCAGTTTTCTAACGCCTTCATACACCTGGCGACACCTTGGGATTGCCGACAGTTGTTTTTTATTTTTACACTGTACATTTTTTTGAACTTCCATAAACAGGGGTTGTTATATCATTCTATTCATTTAAACTGGTCTCCAACAATATTATCGTTTATCGGAAGAATATCTGAGACAATTTATCGTCCAGTAAAATTGGTTATCATGACAGGCCTGTAATGGCTTACATTTTTATCACTAATTCGTCTGCTTTATTTTAAATATTATATTTATCCATAAAAATCTAGATTTTGAGCTGCTGTTTGTGAAGTGGGCAGGTTATGTTCAGATGGTTATTAAAGTCTGAAACTGCAGCCATAAACTGATCAAAGTGTGAACCTGTGTCTCACAGGGCTGAGACTGTTGGCGACAAAGTGCAAATGGTATTAGTGAGGGAGTTTAAAACGGGTCAAAGTGTTCGCAAGGGGTTCACAATTTCCTCACGTCAATCGTAGGGGTCACATATTATGTTGAAACATCATGTTTTTAAAGTAGAATGAAATTCTTAAAATATTTAGTTGACGCTAAACCGTCTCAATTTAATTAATGTTTGCAATATTGCGTTATCTCCTAAACTGCTGCTCGTTTATTTTTGCTATCATTTGTGAACTTGTATATATTTGTTACCTGGCATTGTCTGTACATGCAAAATAAATGTTAATAGAATCTAAGTTTTATATTTTATTAAAAAGTTTCAAAATTTCTTAAAGTATAAGATGAGTTGCGTTCAAAATAAAAGTATAAAGTCAGTCTGATTCAAAGTTAAATGTTCACACCGTTTTGTGTACTCAACAGTCAAAGTCTGGTAAGATACTGGCTTTATGGTTTGTACCTTATTAAAATAGTTGCACACAAAGCCATGTACTACCACTAATAGTGAACAGGTTGCTAGTATTTGAGTACAGATATTCATTGTCATTAGCTCGCATTGCTAAAGCCTGATTTATAGTCCATCCAATGTAAAGTGGCTTGTATGCTCCAGCCAAATTGCCGAAATCGGATCAGAATGTTGCAATTTCATGACAAAAACTGTGTCATTTTGTTCGTCAACTTTTCGGCTTCTTCTTGTCGCAACCCACTGGCCAAACTTTTTACCCCACTCCATATAAGAATTTATTGTGTGACTGGTCAGAAGTTCATGGGAGTGTTTGTTTATGGTGAAAAAGCTCTGACGCTGCATTTTGCTTCAACCGGCCAAAAACTCATGGATGGAGATAAAACAGACGTTGTGCACAGAGGAATCTGACTGATAAAAACTGCAGAGCTTTAACCAGGAGAGATTTGTGGACAAATAACGTGCAGTGGGAGGAGTTCCCCAGGAGCTCAGCATGGTGCGTCTCAGGGTCCATGAAAGGTGTGTGTGTGTAAACAAACGCCGAACAACCATGTGACCGCGCGTCGTCCAGTCAGCTGCCGCTTTCTGTAGTTGTGCTGACCAGGAGGGACTGCGCCTCATTTGGACAGCTTAGGAACATGACTGATGCAAACAGTGGAGGTCTCTTCCTAACAAATTTACAAAATGTAATTTCTCCTCAGTTATTAGCAGAAATACTAGAACTTCCTGCTCCAACTCCTCCACCATCAACTTAAAATAAACATCCACTTTGCCAATCGTGCCTTCTGAGTAGTTGCTGTTTGCATGTGATGTGCTGCAGATGGAGCAAATGAGAGGGTTTACCAGGACTTCTCGCAGTTTCTCTTTTGAGAATGAATTGTCTATGAGAAAAAGACCATTGACCATTTTCAAGTCAATGAAATCTGACGTCTTTGACGTATAACCAGCTCTTAACAGATAGTCTGGTTATTGAGCACAGAAATGAGCAAATCACACTGGTTCTTTAAGCTGCAACTGGAACATGGACACGTCATTTCCATATCTGAGTTATGAGAGGATAAACAACACAGCTTTACTCACATGATATATTTGTGAACTTTGACCCACAAAATACTGATCAAACAAAAACTATGATTTGTACAGGTTGCTTTGTCCACCTGTTTGACGACAAAACTATAAGCATTTTCTACTTAACTTTTTTAGCCTTAACCTACAGTATCTGCACACAAACCTGTGCAGAAAAGATTTTAAAAATATTTATTTCTGCTAAAAAAAAAAAAAAAAAAAAAAAAAAAAAGATTTTACTGCAAGAACCTGTTTCAGAACATTTTGTTTATGTTTGGATACTTCAGAGATTTTATCAAGATGAAGGTAAGACAGATTCTGACACTGTTTGAAACCCATTTCTACCCTGGAACCTTCATGTTACATCCTGTTGTGTTTGTATAGTTGTCTAATTGCACACGGCTTTTCTGGAAATCCAAACAGTCGTTTCACAAGCTGGAGGTGTGTCCCTCTGGTTACAAAGGTGACAAAAGTTACTGATAATTCCAAATACCAACCCCCATTTTCTCTAACATCTGAATGCATCGGAATGTCAGTACTTGCCTTAAGATACATACCGTCACATGACGTTGTTTTTACACTAAAATGCTGGGAGTTATTTAAATTGAACTTTTTGGGAAAATATGACACTTTCATTAAAAAGCTAAACTAGTTAAATAAGTCCTAGTGTCCCTACAAACACATCAGGTGAGTGTCATTGCAAATCACATGCACATTTATATATTGCATAGACACATCAAGCGCACAATTCTTTTTGTTAATTCAACTTTTTAAGAGAAAGAAAACTCTACTAACGATGGTCAGTCAGAGCATAAAGTCAAGAGAAATGCATTCCTTTAGGCTGTGTGAATGTATAACTACTAGAAACAAACAAATAAAATAATATATAACTCCCAATGACTACAAAACAAATAAAAAGTCAATATTTACCTACATTATACTACATGTTATCTCAGTTCTTACGCTTTTTCTTTGCTGTAACATCAGTGTACATCCATGGAGGTTATCACCCAACACACTAGAAGATGGAAAATACATTTAGGTTTGAAAATATTCCAACACTGAAGAATAATTAGGACTCTATAAAAAGTTTAACTGAGTTTTAACTCGTGGGCTTGGACCAGTGTGAAACAATTAAGACAATTTGACCATTATTTATTTGCAAACCACTGAAAGCTCGGAAACCTATTATTTGCTCCAACAGAATGTCATTAAAAACACTGAAATTTCTGTTTATTTTCTGTCTAACTGGGACTGCTTCACGGGGACATTGGTGAGACCAATAACACGCAGACTACTTCCCTCTTCCAGGGAACACTGAGGTGTTGTCATGTGATAAGTTTTAAGTTTCCCAGTGAGTGTCAAAGTTGCCCAGAGGCCTTGTGTCCAGTCAATCTATCTTAATAAATACTTGGCTCAATAAATACCTACAAATCGTAACAAATACAGTCAATAAACTGTTCCAAACTGTCAATATAGCGCCTCCACTTGTGCAGAATGAGACTGTTACAAACTATCAAAAGTAGAGACTTCAAACTATACAGCAGTTTTTTAAATTATGCCAATAGGCCATATTGGCTCAGTTGGTAGAGCTGTTGCCTCTCAGCAAGAAGGTTGTCAGGTTTAATCCCGGCCCGGGGATCTTTCTGGGTAGAGTTTGCATGTTCTCTCCATGCATGCTTGGGTTCTATGGGCACCAGTGACCCCCGTGACCCTGAAAGGAAGAAGCATGCATGTCAACAACAGGAGACTTGTCCATCCAGCCTTACATGCTGGAGCCAGAGTCAGACCCAGAGCGAGGGGAGAATGAAGACCACCAAATTTTAGTTGATAAATTCAGACTTTATTTACATGTTCTGTCGCAGATACTGTGACGTAAACGTTTAGAAAAAGTCATAGAAAACACTGAACGGGTTAAAAAAAATATGACCCAGGTAGAATATAAAGATACCGACTCAGCACCAGGAGAGACTAAATTAAACTTTTCTGCACTCCTAGAGACTCAAAGTACACAACAAAATGTATTTAAGAGCTAAAAAGTGGATTTTGCATGATATGTCTCCTTTACGACCAACTAACCCAACACCAAGGCTATATTTCTCTGGGAAAAGTAAGGAGTGCTACTTTAAGGCCAACACCCACAGGTACAGGAAAATGTATACCTCTGAACAAAAATCACTTCAGGCTTAATTCATTCTCTGGAATTCTTCTTTTAAAAGGTTTGGTTTTTTTGTTTGCTGGGGGGTGACTAGAAATTAAACCCGTTTTCTAACACAAATGTTTTGAAATTTGTGTGTAAAACGTTTTTATTTATTCTAGACTTATTACAGAAGTTCATAGATGACAGCTATCTATAGATGTATAGATACAGACCTATAGAGTTGGATAAATCATATCTGCATGTTGAATGGTAGACTAGAAACCAAGTTCAACACAAGCACATTTTCTTTAGTTTAGGTAACTGAACAAACCCTAAAGCTTCAGAGAACTGAAACCATGATTGTTATGGTCTCTGTAAACCCAGGGTTTCATGTTCGGGCTAGGTTTGTCTGTTTGTTCCAAAAAAATTAGCATTTATGAGATACTGAATGATTCTTCTTTAAAAACTATCAGCCTCACTGACATTTTGTTACTTTATCTGTTATGTATTAAGAGTTTTCAACTAACAACCATCACTGAGTCAAAATGTATTGGACCATAGTGGGTCCATTCTATCTTTACATCATAAAAAAGCATCCTGCAATAATCATCCATGTCTTTTATTGTTGTTTTGTTACCCATCCTTTATCAGAACATAAATTTGGCCTCTCTCTATGTTTCCCCATCAACTCACAATTATTTTGGTTTAGATGTTGCAGCTAAAGAACAGCCTGTTCCACATGCACAAAAACATGCACCCATGTTCTTCTGCCTGTGGTTGTGGCCTTTTTTTGTTTGTGTCTCAAGCCTCTACTTTTAAACAGGAGTTTTATCATGATATAAATGTATAAGTGGTTGGGGGCAGAGGGAAGAGATGGAACCTTACACATGACAAAATTTACAACAGAGATCATGAATTAAAGCGAGTTTATGAATTCATAATTATGGTTTCTATTGTCGTGTCACTAAACCAAGTTAAGAACTGTTATTTGTATTTAAAAATATCTAAATAAAAAGGAAACATGGAATAATTCCTACAATTTGTAGTACTTATACAAACATATTTCTACATAGTAAACAGCTGTAAATATACAGTCTTCGCAAGGTTATTGGGTGTGCTAATAAATAAATCACACTGCATAGCAATATTACAGTAAACAGAGCATAAAACCTCAATCATTTAAATGAATCCTCATTGAACATCTGCAGCACTTGTTCAAACCGTCCACTCATTTCTAATTATAGTGGCATCGATATAAACTCTTCTAATGCAAAATCGGTTTCTCTTCCTCTTCAGATTTTTTTAGAGCAATGACAGATGATGGGTGATTCCCTCCCAGACCCAAACAGGACTAGAAATTTCCAATAAACAACGTGTGAAAACAACAGGTGTAAACGAGGCAGGTGGATAAAGTTTGAAGACACATTCATGCCGAAAGTGAAAGTGAACGACGAAAGCCTTACTGTAGACTGACAGTGAACTCCGAAATAAAAAAAAACTTGACAAATCGAAAGTGTTCCACTGCCTGTGTGAGAGGGTGTATGTGAGGGGGATGTCTGCAAAAGGTGTTAGCATGATAGCAACGTTATTAAACGCTACTGGGTCAAAATTGTTCATTTGCGCACAGAAAACGACCAAAAAATTAAAGGTTTACAAGTACGGTCCGAGTCTATCAACCAGAGAACATGTCACACAAAGTAAATTATTCAGAAGTTACTTAATTTAGAACAAATAAACCGAGTTACTCACTCAAAGCATCAGCTGACACAACGGTGACTCAGTAGACTACACGACTTCCGCATTCTTGTGCGGTGACAAAAACGCCAGCCAATAGCAAACGAGGAACAGAAGCTGTTTGGACCAACAGAGTGGCGATGCTCGTATTGGCCAATAGGAATGGACGTCAGTCAAGCCATTGAATAGCACACGCCCACAGCGGAGCCAATCAGACGCTAGTCAGCTCGCGCGGCGCACCAATAGAAAATCACAGCGCGGCACAAACTGTCTCCGCACAAACAGCGCGGTACGTGCAGCTACTCACATGTTCAACAGCGCGAGGACAGCCGAGCTGAGACATTCAGTACTACACTAGTACAAATCACCAAATATAGAACAATTTTATTTTTTAAAAATCATTGTTATACAATTATATATCTAAAATTGAGAATACATATTATGTAAAACGTTAAAATAATCCCAGAAATATAATTAACACAAATAAAAATAATAATAATACAAACATATGTAATCAATGTAAAATCAACAACAAAATCTTTTTGATGACAGTCTTACCATTCGAAGATACACATTTTTTTGTGTGTTCTTAATTTTTATTTACATGCAAGATTTTTGAATGCCATATATTAATTTTAAATGTGAAAAATATTAAACGATGCCCAAATTTAATTATTTTCACAGCATGAATTCAAATAAATAATAATAAAAACAATGTGGGTGTGATGGATTTCAATGAATAAAAATGCTTGAGTACAGCTGAGCCACAGTAGTGAGCTGAAATCAGATCACATGCCAGTGGAAGTTTCTGGTTCTGGTTCATGATCAGCCTGTTTAAAGATTTATGATTAATGTCCGACTGCGCCCTCTTGTGGTGAAAAACGAAAACAACTGCAAAAAGGTTTTGGAGCTTTTCCAGATGTAGATGAATCCTTTTTTTATTCTCATCTTTGACGCATATTGCATTGTTTTTTAAATTCCAGTCCTAAAACAGTTTCTTTAACCTGGTTGAATTTCATTATGGTTGCATCATATCTGTTTTTATCTTTGACAAGTCTCTAACAGCTAACAAGTGTTTCTCTGCATTTAAGAGAAATCTCCCTGGAATAATTGTACTTTGACATGTCCTCTTACAGCTGCTGTCGAGGTGTTCACGTCTCTCTGAACCTGTATTTAGACAAAGATCCCAGAAGAAGAGACAAAAACCCCGGACCGCAGCGGCTGAACCTGAAGTGCATCAAGAAGCGAGGAGGCGGACAGGTGGGTGTAGATCCTCCAGGACCAATCACAGCTGGTCATCAGGTCAGTACTTATCTGAACTGTCAGGCCAGGCACTGATCTTTTGGATCTTACTCCCGTCTGAGCTGAGACCCACCGTCGATCCCAGCATGGTAAGAGACTTCAGGATCATCTGCAGCACTCCTGATGAGTTGGTGGACACCTGGTGGTCTCGCAGAGAGACTTTGAGGGAATTAGACCCTTTCCATTCACATTAAAACATGAGATCTTGCTTGAAACATAAAGAAATCATATCTTTTCTTTATTTTTAGACAAGCTACACAGATAAAGGGGAGAAGGTGAGATTATATTTTTCTGCCTTTTGAACCAGGGGCCTGTATTTGTGATGATTTTGGTGTATAAATGAAGAGCTGTTATTTGCCTCCTACAGAACTCTTTAAATGTTTTCTTCTAAATGAAGTATTTTGCTGTAATTTTAGCCTCTGAGAGGAAAATTTGTGAAGTTTCATCATATTACCTTCTGGGTTGGCAATGCCAAGCAGGTCAGTTTTTAAACGTTCACAAACAAGATGTTTAGTTTACACCGTTATTCTGGTTTAAGAGCTTTAAATCTTTCCAGGCAGCTTCATACTACTGTGATAAGATGGGCTTCCAGCCTCTGGCCTACAAGGGTTTGGAGACGAGCAGCAGGGAGATGGTGTCTCACGCCATCAGGCAGGATAAGGTACGAAGTTTCTACCTCAAGGAAGGGATGGATTCATTGTTTGAGCTCACAGCATACCCTCCTTTCTTACAGATAATCTTTGTGTTCCAATCTCCGCTAAATCCTGGAAATGAAGGCAAGTTTGCTCCTCTGGAAACTTGAAATTAAATCAAAGATGGAAGGCTGTGAACATGACCAACTCTGAACTTCTTCCAGAAATGGGGGAGCACTTGATGAAGCACGGAGACGGGGTGAAAGACATCGCTTTCCAAGTGGAGGACTGTGACTTCTTGGTCAAGGTAACATGATGGAAGGTGGTGCGTTGAATTGTTTTTTGTTTATAAGGTTTCACAGTACTGTTTGTTTAAGTATATAAAAAACAGGTTTAAAATGTTTAAAATCTTCAAAATTACTTGTTTACTTAAACTTTCTTTCTTTTCCTTCATAAAAAAGTGCACCATGTTAATTTTTAATTTGGTGTAAGTGACTCATTTACCTGGATTCTCTGTATTTTCAGCTTTTATTCTGATCTTTGGTCAGAATCTTGGATTTCTTGTCTATAGTTTTGTTTTTAAGTAGTCAAACGAACTGAAAAGTTTAGGATTTAACTCTAAATTGGCACTGAGCATATATATCATATATATGCTCACTATATGCTTCATATACATAAAATTAAGAAGGTATCATGGTATCAAAGCCCTCAGCTGTGTGGTAAAGTTCAGTACGTTTCCACTACAGTTTATATTATTGCGCAACACTTAGACATTGAGTAATAAAAGACAGGAGATATAGATTTGACCTCCGATGATCTCACATTCACTTATTTCTAACAGAGTTTTAGGTTTAACTGTTTGTTCCTTACACACAGTGTGTGTGTGTGTGTGTACTTGTTTATACTACAGAGTGAGGACTGTCATGTTTTTACCAACAAAATAAGGTAATTCTTGGAAAGTTTGGACATTTTCCCACTTCTCACTTTTTTTGCACTTCCACTGCACTCTATTAGTCGCGGCTAGGGTGCCCTAGTCGAGACTTCTTGTGGCACTCCTTGTGCGATTTTCTAAATCTCACTTCCAATTTCCAGACATTCACATACCAAATTTAATTTTTTGTCTTTACTTTTATTTTTTTATCTTTAGAAAGCAGATTGTTAACAATGTAAATCATTTGAAAAGGAAAACCAGGAGTCTACCTTATGCCAACATCTGCTGACATCATGAGGAACAACAGCTCATGTTAACCAGCTGCTGTGGAGTGAAGCAGTTCTAGGGGGGTCCAGGAGTATACTACCCAGGAAAATTTTGATCTGCTCAAAACTTTGCCTTTTCCGGCCATATGAAAAGCATTTTACTAAATTCTTGATAAACAACATTAAATCAGTTTTTTTCTGAAGGTAGAAAACTGAAAACCAGACTTTAACCTGAACTTTATCTGAGATCAGAACTGAAACTTCCATTATCCTTATTTAGTTTTCTATTTACACACTGAGCATCAGTAGTGTCTTGACTGCATCGTATGATACTTTTATCATGAAACATCCTCTGCACCATAAAACACCTCATGTAGTAACAAATCAGCTGAGAAACCCACAGAACAAGTTCATAAACCTGAGGAACATCTGAGGTCATTCACACATTCACACACTACATTGTAGCCACAGCTGCCCTGAGGCTGCCATGCACCGGTGCCACCAGACCCTCTGACCACCACCAGTAGAAGTTGTAACTTGTTTTTCGACCCCCATTTGTGACGCCTGCTTGATGGATGGCACCTTTCACATTTGCCTATACTGCCTGTGCCATGGGCTGGCCCTGTTTATAAGTATGGTGTAAATTAAGTTTTGGTTCAGGTTAGGGTTAGGAATAGATTAGTAATGGTTATTTTTAGGGACAATGTCTGGGTTAGGCATAAACACAGTTACACAAGTGAATGAAAGTCCATACAATGTCCTCAAATTGATGCAAATACAAGGATGTGTGTGAGCGATTTGTGCCCATGTTTTTGTTACTTGATGGGGACGATTTTTCAGGAAACTGCAGCCTCATGGGGACCGAATGCTCCTTGTGGGGACCAAAGCATGGTCCTCACAACTTCGGAGGTTGATTTTGGGAGAGTAGGTTGAGAACCAAGGTGTGATTTAAGTTTATGCTAGATTTAGGGTCAGGTATATACTGGAGTGGTTCACTTTAGAGCAAGGGGTCAGGGTTAGGCTATAGAAGTGACCAGTAAATGAATGGAAGTCAATGGAAAGTCCCTGCAAGGATAGAGAAACATAGCATGTGTATGTGTGTGTGTGTGTTGAAATAAGGGCAAACATGGTCACAGTGCACTGTAACAGATTCTTCTGAAGTGCAGCTCAAGGTCAAACTGAGGTTTTAGAAAAACTGTCTGTGGTCTGTCAGGAAGAGGAAACGTTATGAAGTCTCTGAAAAATCAGCAGATTTATGATCTGAGATGTTCAGATGAGCCTTTCATAGGATCTGGTTCTTACCAGGTTATGAAATGATCCAATCTAACCACACAACACCATGTCATTAATTATGAAACAAAAAAGCTGATTCAGGAGCTTTTAGAATCTCTGCAGAAGTTTATCAGTCGCTCTCATAACCCTCCTGCTGTTGGGATGAAGCTTGTTTGGGTTTCTCTAAATATGGATTTATTTAATCAGGTGCAACCTTAGAACCCTTTTCTTTTTAGAGAGAGGAGGTTCTCTCCTGCCAGCCTTTATAAACAAGCCACCCTTGTTTAGTTTTTTTTTTTTTTTTCCCAGTAATGAACTTACTTCTACAGTGGGTATCTAGTTATCTGACTAACAGGAAACAATTTGTTCAAATAAATGATGTCAAATCTGATTTTGGTGATATCACATGTGGTGTTCCACAGGGCTCAGTGCTTGGACCAAAGTTGTTTCTTTTGTATATAAATGATCTGGTAAATGTGTCGGGGTTATTTAAATGTGTTTTGTTTGCAGACGACACTACATT
>JARVJO010000082.1:21174772-21202547 GCA_031762555.1 Cynodonichthys magdalenae | reverse complement strand
GGTCACTGACTCTTAGCCTGAGAAGAATCAGAGATGTATAAATGTTTCAACTGTATAAATTATTTTTCTATCACACGCCTGTGTTATAAAAACTTTAGACATTAAACCTGGGATCAGCTCATCAGTCTTGTCAGACCTAAACTTTATTTCTCCAATATGAGACTATTCGAAAAGTTATCTAGAACAATCACTGTTTATAACTTTTACACAAATAGCACCACCTCAAAATGGCCAGTATGTCCCTTTAAATGCCTGTGATACTTGTTTCCTCTCCGGAGCAACAGAGTGAGAAGTGAACACCTGTTCACAGCTCCCACCCAGAGTGAAACGTCTTAAAGCAGCCCACTTGTAAAAGCTCAGTAAATCCATCACAGACGCAGATTAAAAGGCTCACTTCTTCACAGCGAGGGGGATCTTTGGACTGGTTTGCACCCTGCAGCACCCACTTTGCTTGTCAGAACAGGCGTCTCATCCCTCTCCAGGGTCCACAGATGTGCGTGGAAAGCATGAAAGTGAGAAACTGAACATAAACCACAAGGACCCCCACCCCCCTCAGACAGATCACTTCATCTTTTTGATCAGTTTTAAATGATTTACATGAATAAGCTGAGTCCATGGTTAGTGCAGCCCCCTGTAGGAGAATATGTTTTATGATCAAAGAGTTAAACCTGATGCTGTCAGTAAAATGACCCTAAGTCACAACAAGAGAATGAAGACGACATCTCTGGGCAGTCAGCCATCTGTGTGTCTCCTCTCTTTAGGGCTTCGGGGCTGGAAACTTCAAGTCTCTCTTTGAGGCCATTGAGATCGACCAGGACGCCAGGGGCAACCTAACTGTGCTGACACCCGAGGGCCACGCCAAATCCTTCCGCTGAGCCTCCGACTGCTGCCAGACCAGACTGAGACCGCAGGCTACATTTCAGAGACAGACGACACCCAGCAACACATCAAACACAGACCAGAGTGTTGCAAGTCTTCAAGTGACGAGCTACTCTCATCCCACTCGCTTCAGGCTCAGTAAATTGTACTGGTTTAGTGAAATAAAGAAACTCCTGTTCATCTTCCTGTGTCACGTGAGAAACAGTGCTTCAACCGTTAAAACAGCTGGCGTGTAAATTCACTTTTCAATGTCTGTTAGAAGACATTGTTTTCTACTTGTGCTAAATATGATGAAAAAAGAAGAAACTCAGCTTAGCTTGAAGTCATCAAGATTGAAATGATAAAATGTAATTTATGAAAAAAAAAGTAAATTCATAGCAAATCATCCCATATTTGAGAGTTTTATTAAGTTTATACTTTATTTTTAACAGCAGTTCTGTTTGTGGATGATTTTGTCTAATTTGAGCAAATAAAATACATTTTTTTAAAGGGAAGATATTGACCATAGACAAACTTTTGATTTTTGTTGTTTAAGCTGATTTTTGTGTAGTGAAGAAAAAATTCACAAAGAAATCAGGTGTAATAGGATCCTGTGTAATGAGCTCAGTTTGGACCGATTTTAATAAAACATTAAGGAAATAATCTGTTGATATCCAAAACTGATTAATTAACCTTTAGAACCAACTAATTCAAGATGGCGGCAACATCCAGCTTAACTTAAACACACAATTTACAATTCAGTCAGTTTACCAGATGTACTAAACTCTGGTGTTTTTTTAGCTGAGATTTTTTCAAAACACAAACTAGTCTTTTCATTATGAATGATCCTGGATTCAAATTTCCATATTAACTATTGGAGTCGACCCTGTACATTTCTTTGTTAACAAATAATTGATTAAATGGGTGTGTATAATAGGTGGCTTTATTGTCTGATTCATAGTAAAACAGAAATTAGTCATGTCACATAAAAACAAAACAATGGATTGAATTTTAAAGAAACTCTTAAAAAGGAATCATCAAATCTGAGTTCAAGTTCAAGATGGCCTCCCCAGCTAATACACCAACACAAAAATGACTAAATCTCAGTTAGTTTTACAGACATAAGAAAATTTGATGTGACAGTATCCGAGAGTCGTTCTCAACAAATAGTGTGAGAACTCATTATAGTTTGTCTGTCAGTTTTCAACACAAGCTGAGATGAGTCTAAAAGTCCGACATAAAAGGGCGATATGGATTCCTTCAGGAGACGTTAAATTTGGCTCCATTTAACACCTCTTGTTTTTTAATGAGAAAGATAATTATTTTAAAATCTCTTTCCAAAGTGGAGATTTTTGTAAACTTTGCCCGTGGTGTCCCTTTGTGGACTAAAATACACAAATAAATGAAAACAAATCATGTATTTTCCAGGCATATAGTTCAATATACCACAAACAATAACTTTCCCATCAGTTATAAAAATATTTAAATAAAAAAAAATGTTATGTTATCTCTTTAACCTACTACCATTTCTGACACTCCCACTTCAACACAACTTTACAATAGTTCTAGGTAGGGGTGCTCTGTGGGACGGGAGCTTGCCTGCAGTCTGAGCTCCAGGGAGAAGCTTTGCACAAATAGGCGGAGCTTTGTACCAGCAACCGTTTAGGCAGCTCCACATGGCTACCACAGGAGATCTCACACATGCATGAATGAGTCAAAGAAACACTCTGGGTGTGTTTTAACATGATATAAAACTCAAAGGAGTTGATTTAGCATACCACCCCCAAACAACCCAAAATATCGACTCTTCTACCCATTAAACCCCAAATCAAAACCCGTCTGTTCAAATTCGCCGTCTCACTCTGATGTCGTAGTTATTTCAACTAGTTTTTAATTTTGACGTTGTATTGTTAATTTTGTAAATTGTCCTTAGGTATCTTGAAAGGTGCTAACAAATAATAATAATAATAATAATAAAAATAATAAACACAAACAAATATGGAGCCGTTTTCATTGCTTTTGTGGCATCTGTCTCCATTGATATACTGTCCACGATAAAATTGCATCTTCTACTGGAATGACTAATAATTAAAATTATAAATAGTAAAAAGATCAAAAAAGTGTTTTAGGATAATCTTTAGGTAAGCTAAATGTTCGTTAATGAAGACGTTTTGGCCACCTAGTGGTGCAGGATGTGTATTTCAGACTATTTGTTGTGGACAGAATCTTTAAGTATGCCGAGATGACTTTATGTGGGTAAATTGTAAGAAATTGTTGACAATAAAATATTTCCCTCATGTTTTTCTGCAACAAAGACACAAATAAATAAAAGTAACGTAAACACAAAAGTTTTATTTCAAAATAATTTATTTGCATATAATTGGAATGAAGACAGGTTGATACGTTTTCGATGGCACCAATCAGTTTCCATACAGAAACATTCAGTCTATACAGAAACCTTTCTTTCAAACCTGGACAAAATGGATAAATATATTAGTAAATAAATATATTAGTGACGTATCACTATATTGAAATGTTCTATTATATTTAAAATACAACACTATTTAATTTCTGGTTTTGTTCTTTTATTTACTTTTTTGTTGTTTTTTTTTATACAAAGTATCCAAAAATATACTGACGTATCCCTTAAAGTTCTGGAGGGACCTTTATTTTTTTTAAAAACTCTGTTAGAAAAGGCAGTTTCAGCTCATAATTCTTGGAAAACAAAAACACATAAACAACACAATAAGAAAAGATCCTGAAGAGGATGAAATCACACCAGATGTTCAGCAGCAATGCTAAATGCTACTTTACACATGCTGATGCTTTTGGGCTGGTTTACACTAATACTATGAGTTTTCTCTTTCTTTTTTATTTTATTAATATATATTTATATATAATCTGCTTAAGCCAAAGTGCTGCTTATTATTCAGTCATTTCCACATCAGTCTGTGACTGTTTGGGCACAACAAAAAGAAATCCTCTTGCTTTAGATAAAGGAACGTTGTGCTGACACATTCATAGTGAGGTATTTGTAAAAAAAAATAAAAATTACCACTCCAATTTGAACATGTCCACTCTCGACAGTAAAACAGTAAAAGGAGAATCAGATGGGGGTGGGGGGTTTGACTGTGTTGAAGATTTCTCCTCTTTGGTTCGACAGGTAAGAGCCGTGTGTCAGGAGCTTTACAGGAATAAGGCACAGGTGAGGGTTTCATAAGTGCTACCAGTTACCACACAACATTCACAAACTCTTTCTCTGCTAACGTAGGTCTAAAAGAATCCTCTCTCATATTCACTGAGCCTTTTCAAAAAATAATTTAAAAAAAGTTGTTTTTTTTTACTTTAAGCTTACTTTGTAGTTAAAGTAATATTCTGACCACTCTGAAGTGTGGGTCTGTTGAAAGGTTATAGTTACGTATGTTCGACAGGACTGATGAGAATCTGCGTATGGTTCTTTCATTGTTTCCATTTCAAAATAAAAGTAAAACACCAACAATCTTTTTTTGTTTGTTTTAAAGCTAAATTAGAAAAACGACTGTGTTCTTATTTTCATTTTAACGGTTAAAGCAAAGACAAGTTTAATATTTTATTTTGTTTGTTTTCACTTCTCACCACGGATGTGTCGTATTTAAAGGGAGTCGGCAGTTCTCACTAAACGTGTTTCCTTCCAATTTAATGGGAATTTTGAGTGAACTTTTAAAATGTCCTAAAAAGAAAAACAAGAAATGTGAATTAGGCGTGTTTCCATCTTCTGGTTTAGAGTGAATCAACCAGGCTAGGTGTAATTACGTCAAACATTGACGTTACGCATGGTTGTAGTAAACAGGAAGTAAAGTCGCAAACTAGCAGGGACCACACATCTCAGGACGATGGAGAGAAGTTTTCAGGAATGTACTGTTGTCGAGCAAATTGTAATTATTCTTTCACTTGCACTGGCAATGTTACATTCTGTCCAGAGACGTAGAGAAAAAAACGCAGCTCTCTTTGCGTTTCAGGAATATCCGGGAAGACGCCAACAGCAGTAACAGCTGAGCAATCCTGTGAAGAAAATGTTTGCTACGTCAGAACTTATTCGGCCAATGTGTTTCCGTCTCCTCTTTTGCGCATTAACTCTTTTTCGGAAAATCTTAAAACCACTTCAAGTGAGTGTAAAAACTTTTTTGCTAAATTGCGGAAGTTTTATCGAATTTTGCTGTTTCCATTCACCTTTTCTGATGCGATACTTCAAAATGGGCATAAAAAACGTTGATGGAAACACAGCCTTCCAATCTTCTTTTTTGGCGACTTCCATCAGTTATCGGTATTGCTACACATTAAAACAACAATCGTATATTTTATTTTTTGGATTTAAATAGCTGAATTAAAAATAAAACACTGTGGATTTTTAAGCAGTTCCACTTTATATTTTTGTATTTAGGTTTTAAAAATGGAAGAACAAAACAAACAAACAAAAAAAAACAACACGGTTGTTTTCTTTTTGCAAATTTGTTATGAAACAGAAAAAAACGAACCGGATCGACGAGTTGAAGTTAAATCTTTAAACGCCGCCAGAGAATTCAAAAGTGTTTCATTTAAAATGCTACTTTACAACTTTAACTGTGGACATGCATCTCCTCTGGCATCTATTGTGGGGGGCTGATGCACCCTCCTCGCCCCTACTTCCCCCCAGCCTTGAAGCAGACCCACTTTTAATGGGAATTTCTTCCATTTTTAAAACCACTTTCACAGGAACGGAATTATTTAAACTTTTACGTCGTCAATTTCAGATCGCACATCTCAGCAGAAACATTACGACATTTCTGCAGAAGTGCTACAGCTAGCTGCTGCCGGTGATAACTTCACTCGCAGATATCCAGATAAATAACTGTGACAAGTGTTGTAGAAGTCTGTGTGAGCCATTTTGAATTCTGAGATCTGAGAAGTTTTATGATGGAGGTCAGACTAGCCTTTAGCTCATCAGTCCAGTCAGAAAAAAAGGATTTCTCCATACTGAGTTTATAAAAAGATCAATTTGTAACAGGAAGGATATTCATTCTTACGAACTGTTCAAACATTCAAAATGGCCTGATTATTCCTTTAAGTAAAAAAAAAGATCCAAATTGAAACGGCACAGTGACGTTGACTTTATATATTCTTTAAATACACTTTTTGTCTCTCGGTCCATCAGAGAAGCTAAATAGGGTTCCTATCAGCTCAAACCTAAACTGGATTCTTTATTTCACATTTTCAAAATGAATTTGTCCGATTTATTCAAAAAAACAAATGTTATTCCAGGTGGATGTTCTCTAAAAGATCTTGACAGTCCCTGAGACATTTCTCAGGCTCTGCCTATATTTGTTAAAAAAAATAAAAAAACAAAAACTAGAAACACCAAGCTCTTATAAAAGGGGTGTCACAGCAACAGACTGAGCTAGCGCTAGTTCTACCTAGCATGGCTTCACTCCAGTTACACTAAAAGACAGAGTCATTATTCTGCTCCTGTAGTTTACTACAGCTTAGGATTCTGGGAAACAAAGGGGAAGAGTATAAACTCCGTGAAAGGATAGAATAACATCACGATGAGATGGAAGAACAGAGGATCTGATTGTCACCCTTCTGATTAGACCGCTGTTCCGAGAACCTGAACAGAACTGAAGTAACCACGTGACAAAAAACACAACAATAGATTTGCAGTGACTAACATAATTCAGTCAAATCGATTTGTCTGAAGCGCATAAAAAACAGGCAAACTACAAAAAAAAAGAAAAGATAAAAACAGCTGCCATAATTGAAATAATGAAAACGAGGCCCATGTGAGGCTGAGCATAAACCTTTCTCTACGTTCCACCGAGCCAAGAGGGTAACTTTCTGATGAGTTTGAAGCTACATAGTTGTGAGACAAAAAAAAGACAAAGAGAAATGACTACAGCAGTACCTTTAAAGACCCCTCTGTGTGAGGTGATTTAAGATATCTGAGCTGAGGTAGGCTGGAGAGAAGAGCTTCTCTCAGCTGAGACTAGACTCAGCGAAGGAAGGAGAAGGTCACGCAGGTGAAAGCTAAGTACCTCTGATGATGAATCAAGTTGTTCTGTAATAGGAGCAAGTGATGCAGAGATGCAGGCTCACTTCATGCGGGGGGCTCCACACCCTAAACAGGATCATTCATTGGCTGTTGCCGAGGAGCATGGAAGCTTAGCGGGGAAAATCCTCACTTTTGGTGGCGGGAGCCTTTTCTCCTGACACCTAACCCATCTTCACATATTAGAAACATAAGGTGTTAAAAACCAAAAGCCTTTTTCTAAATAAAAAAACAAAAAAAAGAGAAATGTCATTATGTGAGTAGTGGGGAACTTCTGGAGGCAGCTGGAGGTCAGAACTGGTGGAATTTTTGTGTGAAGCGCTTCTGTTCTGGCTCCTGCGTAGCATTCAGACCCCAGACTCCTCTTCTGATCCTGTGGACACAAGAGTGGTTCGAGTCAAATCCACAAACTTCACACAATGCACTAAAAATCCTCCCAGACAGTGTTGCTAACTTAGTGAGTTTTCAGACCTCTCTAGTGCCTATTTTTCCAAAAAGCAACAAGCAAATCTATCTATTGGAGACTTTTTGAGGCTTTGGCGACTGCTCTTTCCTCAGCGAGCAGCTTTGTGAGCCCCTCCCCCTTTCAAAAGCACTGACAAGTGGTCCGACTCAAAGAAGCATCGCGCAGCAACCCCAGCTGCTGTCAGGGCAGAGAGGAGACCCAAATAAAGCCGACATGTGCAAATGTGCCGCTGCTCCCACCCTGGCTTACAAAGCGGGATGTAATTTTTACTGTAATGTTTTTTTTTTTCCTCTGACACTAAAATAAATCCCTTGAACCGCCTGCATGACTCACAGCCTCAGTCAGATCTTCACCTCATCCACCCGGTCGGTCTTTGTGACGTCTAACTCTGTTGGTTAGATTGAATATTCTCACAAAATGTATTTATGTAATGTGGATCTAAGGATTAAAGACATGAAATTATTTAATTAACTTAATTTGCAGTTTTAAATACATTTAGTGTTTTTGCTCACTTTTTAAAATATCTCTTTAACATTGATATTCATCTCTTCTACAGCCTAAATCACAATGTCAAAGGTCCAAATATGGAAATTAGATGATGTCATCATTCAGATGTCAGATCTGGCAAAAATGAGGGTCTCTGCAGTCACTAAGAGGGAGGAACTACGTTAGTGGGAGCAGTTTGTTAAAGACACGATTGGTTGGGTTGACTACTGTGGGAGGAGTTTGCTAAGGACTTGATTGGTTAATTTGATTATTGTGAGTGGGGTTTGAAGAAGTCATAATGATTTTGTTGGGTGAAAAGGCAGCTGGGAGCGGGGCAAGTGAAAGCACCTATAGTCATAACTCAAGACAGGAAGGTGCTAACCAAATGAAATTTGAATGTCATTAATGTGAAGGGATGTGAAACAATGCAGCCCGGTCAAAACAGTTCTAACCCACCCGGAAAAAATATTTAAAATATGAATTAATATTATTAAGACAGGAAGGTACTAGTAGCACCACATTTGAATTCAATAAATTGTATTTACATGTTCAATATCCTTTTATTATTACCATTACTGAATCTTTTAACTTGCCGCACAAGATCTGACCAATAATTGTTTCATCTAACTCAAGAACCCTTCCAATCAAGGTTAAGACAAACTTCGCCTACACAGCCAAGAAACACCCCTTACGTACTGCAGAGACCCCTACTTGGATCTGGCCCACACCTTTCTGCTATGTGGCTACAGTCCAACATCTTTCAGTTGTGGGGTGTTCTGTATCAGGACATTAACAATATTCTGATCAAGTGTACACAAACACACCACAGATGCCACCATTTCAATATTTATGAAACAAAAACACAACAAACTGGAGAAGTTATGTGTGAAAAACTATCCTTGCTGCTTCCACGAGGTTTAGGAGGTTCAGTATCAGCCAGGTGCTGCTGTATTTTCTCTTTCTGTAATAAAACTGTTGTCCTGGCTGCAGCATGGATACTGAGACGTGAAACAGAGGTGATACTCACCCTGATTGTGGTGTAATGATTGGCAGTATAAACAAATGTCTGTGTTGAGGTCAGCGGCAGGGCCTTGAAGATGGAACCTGCAAGGCGGCCTTTCCATTGCTGTCCTCGGCCCCAGGAGCTGAGGCTCTGAGTGGGCTTGCTGCACCTGCCTCTGCCACACGACATGAGCCCCGGTGCAGCAGGGCCACTCCTCCATCCCCGCTGAGTCCAGAATGAGAGGCACGGGGAGCAGAGCCGGGTGCAGCTCAGCAGGAGAGCAACAGAAGGCCGGACCCTGACCGTAGTGGATGTGGATGCTGCGGTCGTCTTGCAGGTCCAGGCTCTGATGGAAGCGAACAGAGGGGCCTTCGAGCAGACAGCCTCCCACCCGTCCCAGGGGAGCAGGGGGGTGTCCGTGGCAGCAGTGGGACTGGAGCTGTAAGGGGACTGAGGACACACGAACAGGAGGCCCTGTGGGGTCCTGACACTCTGTTCCAGGGCTTGGCCTGTCAGTGGGTTCTGGCTGGGGGCAGTGGCAGGGGCTGTGCTTTGGTGGACACACAGGGGAGTCTTTGTCCAGAACGTGAGCAGAGGGTTCAGCCGCTGTAGCCCCGGCCCCCTGTTCCTCATCTGAGACTCTGTTTAGGCCCTGGCTGTGCTCCCCCTCCTCGTAGTGGTGGTGTCTGTGGCGATGGTAGTGGATGTGATTGAAAACAGTCGGCGGCTGTTCTTCAAGGCAGCCTTCTTTGTTCACCACAGAATCCAGAGACCTGGGTCGAGTCTGGGCCGCGGCCTCTAGGCTGTTCCTGCGTGGGGTCCGCCCAGGACCCGCCCCATAATACCCAAACGGATCATAGTCACTGCTCAGAGAGCTACGAAAGGTGGACCAGCTGCCATAAACTCCCTGCAGGGACACATCAGTACAGTTGAGAACTGAGTCACTGGAGGAGCTTTGGCAGGGTCCTGAGCTGGAGTCGCTCGCCGGCCCATCGGCCAAATACCCGCTGCGTTCTGTGTGGTAGCTACCGCCAGAGCAGCTCCCCTCCTCCTGCCGGCTGTGGGCTGCTGCTCCACGGCTCTGCGGTGTGACGGACACGCTATGTTGTGGTCTCGATGAGTTGCGCTGGGCTGGACAAGCAGAGCGGTGGTTGTGGCAGGACCGGCGGGAGGGGTAGAGGTGGGTGGAAGTCCTGCAGTTCCCTCCAATCCTGTGGGGTCTCCCTGGGACCTCCACGGGCAGGTGGAACCCACAACCTGTCCCCAGCTGCCGGCTGCTGAGGAAGTGCAGCATCTGGCTGTCCACGGGGGAGGAGCCGCTGTAGTGGCCCAGATTGGGATATGGTCCAGAGGGCCCGCGGGGATAGTGGGGCCTCATGGAGAAGGGGATGGCGTGCTGAGGGAAGGGGTGGTTGTGGGGGTGCAGGAAGCTCTGGCTTTGCTCTGAACTCTGCTGGGGTCTGTTCCTCTGAGGCTGACGCTCCATTCCTGCGGAGAAAAACACCAACCAGGGTCAGGTGGTAAGCTTTTTTTAAAATTATGACTAAATCAATTTTTTTTACTTTCAGCTGTTAAAAAATATATATAAAAAGAAAGCCATATGAACTTTAGTGTAGGAGAGTTACTTTGTAGTTAGAAAAGACATACCCATGATGTTGTGCATGCAGAGGGGACAGGTGCGGTGCTGCAGCAGCCAGGGGTCCACACACTCTCTGTGGAACTCATGAGCGCAGGAGATGATCCTCAGATTCTAAGCGGAGAGGCAGATGTATAATTTGATGAAATTTCAACCTAAAAACTCAACATATGCTAATGGTTCTCCTCCTACCTGCCCCTCCTGGAACTCCTCCAGACAGATGGCACAGACGGGGCTGGAGTTGGAGCTGCTGGCCGAGCCCCAGGCTCCGTGGTGGCGCTGTGAGCCCGAGCAGCTCTGGGAGCGGTAGGTTCTGGTCTCCAGTCGACCAATGGCTCGCATGGTCTGCTGATGGACAGAGTCCTGGGCACACGGAAAGTCAGGAACTCTTTTAATGTCAATCCTGCTAATAAAAATTTTTTTTAAAGCTGCAGTTGCCACTCACCCAGGTTCTGTTGGGCTTGCACTTGTAGCGAAAAGCAAAGATCAGGACGATGGTGAGAATGACGAGGACGATGGTGAGCAGGATGCTCACATCATAATGTGGCTGAAAAGCAAACAGAGAAACATGTTATCCTGTTGTAGACAAATATTTACAGAGATTCTTTTTGATTTTTTTGAATGTAGTTCACACCAAAAAAGATTTGTTGGACAAGCTACAAATAATCATTATCTTACCTGTGATAGATGGCTTTTGACAATGTTAATTTGGAGAATAAGAGTTTATTCCAAAATGGCAAAAGAACAAAAGGCTACTCACAGCGGGGAAAAGACCAAAGTGGATCTTGTCAACCAGTTTGAAAGATTTCACAGCAATTTATAGAAACACTGTTTTATAATTCTTTACACTACCGTCAATGAAAATCTATAGCTGTAGCAGATTCAATTCCAGAGCAGAGAAACAACAACCAAAAAAAAAAAAAACCATGCGGGATGGTGGCCTTCGAGGACCACGGTTGCAAATTCTGTTTCTCCAAACTGAGGCAGTTCTTAAAGCTACATATCTACAACAAGTAAGATATTATAAATGTTACTTACAAATAACCAAAATGATGCAAAACTACATTATTATTTCATTAAACAGAAATGGACTCAATCAAGTGTATGTTTCTTTCTCTAGTCCCTCCTCCTTTGTTTTTGTTTATTGTGTAGTTGTTTACTCACAGTTCAATGTAAATATAGTCACTGTATGCAATAAAAAAAGAAAAAGAAAATAGGAGTATGTAAATTTCCCAAAGCACATAAAGCCGGTTCTTCCCAGGTAATGAAGGTAAGTGTGTGAGCTGGAAGCGGGACTTACCCACTTGGGCTCCATCTTGATCTCAATAACAACATTGGCTTCCTCGTTCTTGTTGACCAAACCCATCAGTTTCTCTGCGTTCTCACCCTTCACCAGCACAACTGGACGGGGAAGGGAGTCTGTTTCTTGAAACTGTGAGAACTTTTGTGTGTGTAGGGTGGGTCAGATGGATGGAGACGAAGAAAAGAAAAGAGCACTATAAGTGTCGAGCGGCACTATCACTGAGGGTAGTCGTTGGTGTTGGGGCAACACTCACGTCAGCAGCAGCGTTGGTGTCGTCGCTGACATCAAAGATAACAGCCTGAGCTCCTTTATCCAGCGCCATGCGAGCCTGAAGGAGACAAGAATGACAACAAGTCATTTTAAGTGGTTTTCTATAATATGATCAGTTTCATTCTTAGTCTAAAAGTGTTGTTTTAAAAGTACACGAATATGTATTTGTTGTAAATCAACACCAGGTGGCAGTCATGTCCTGCCGTGGCGTCGGACCTCACAGGAAAAGTTGAAGAGAAACACAACCTCAAAAGAGGTTTAGGACCACAGAACTGAAGCCCAGTCGAAGCCTTTCTAACGATTGTAGCATCAGGAAGCAGGAGAGGAAGGTTTTATATTTATTATGATGAATGATGGTTTAATAAATCAATATTAGCACAACATGCAAATAAGACAATCAAACTGAGAAAATCTACAATGTGGAGCTACTTTTTCAGACAGAAAGGTGACCACGATGGGACAAAAGTTCAGCGGATCATACAAATATTACAGTGATAGCTGCTTTAAAGCCATAATCGTAGAGGTTTAATGATATATTTATACTGAACCACCACCATACAGGCGTCAGGGTTGGGTATCTGCCTCATGTCTGGACATAAAGTTTGATTCGGGATGCTGCATCTGTCTCTTGGTCTCACTGTAAAGCGTTGACGATGTCTGCAGGCAAAAATGTTTTACTTGAAAAGTTCAATTCGCTTCAGTTCGAGGCTACGTTCAATTTGCAGGTCTTCATGCTAAATTCCAACTGTTTGCTGAGATCTAGGTTTTTTGTGGTTCACATCATATTTTAAATTTGAACGTTATCAAACTCTAGCGTGAACGACCTACGGCCGTAAAGGAACCTGCATGTGCAGAAAACGTGATGTCACATGAAGGACGCCGCATTTACACAAGTAAATATGGCTGTGTTGTGTTTACTTGTGTTTGTACCTTTTTAGGACATTTTCTGGTATACAAACCTACCTTGTAAAGAGCAGTTATGCAATAAAGAACCTGTTTGTGTTTGAGCCCATACTGAACCATGACTCTAGTATGTAGCATTAGCTAACAATACTCACCTTAAGCAAGTCAACCTTAACTATGTAAGAATGTAGACACTGACCTCAACAGTGCCTCAGATTTATCAGGAATGCATTTCGTTGGTGAGAGATTTATTTTCTCCTTTTAAAAAATAAAAATGTAGAAATAACTTTTTTTAATTCAGCTGCTTCTTTATTCAGGGTTTTGTTACAGTGAGCAAACTTGCAGAGAAGATTTGGTAATTTTTTATGGCCAAATGCTCTTCCTGATACAACCTGGCCTCAAATCTGGAGCCTCAGGATTACGAGACCATGCCACTGACCACTGAGCCCCCTGACTGTAGAAGAAATATGTAATGTATAATAAGTGTAACGTCACTAAAACCCCCAAAAACATTAAGTATTTACACAACTACCAATGCCTTCCAGCAGAAAGGTTAGTATTTAATTGACAGGTATTGAGTTATGTTATCTGTTCGGTCACACCTGCTATCTGACGGGGATATTTTGTTGCTTTTAAATGCTGTTTTTGTCATCAACATGCTTTCACTAAAGCTCAGGAAAACCTTTGGCAGAAGATGAAACGCAAACAACAAGCAGTGGCTTCATCAATGTCTCATCACGAGCTCTTAAACGTCTGACGTCTGCCAACGCCTAATGAGGAGGTGGAAGTTTGAAAGCCTGACGTCACGGGTCGGAGCCAGCACTTAACGGTCCCCACGCAGTCGAGCAAAACATACTTAAACAGTAACAAGAAAAGTGTCAAGCAGTCCTACAGGAGCAGGTTGTAGTCGAAGTACAGATGAAGCCTTTCATGTCAAAAGAAGGTCAAGTGTTGCAACAATCTTTTCCCCGCGTTTCATCAGAACAGTAATTGCAGTGCATGCACGGGCCTAAACGAGGTGTGGTCACATCAGAGAACGAGAGGGAGACAAAAATGAATGTTTGACACGTGGGAATTGGCTTTAACTGGGGTTCAAAATGTTCCCTGCGCTGCACCAAGCTCGTTCTGCAACGACGAGCTTCGACACACACAAGAACATATCACTTCCTACATGACTGCTGTGGTCTTTTTATATCCACGTATTAGTAGTAGCGGTTCCAGATTGCGGCTGCCAAACCATGTGGCTGGAGCGAGCGAGCCGCAGGTCTGGAAGCAGGCTGAGAGATCTCATTACATGATTAATAGGAGGTAAATTTAAACCTTAATGGTGCAAAGAAAATGCAAGTCCGACGCTGACAAGACGGCTAAGAGGACTATCAACACGAGTTTGCTACGGTTGGGAGTGAAGCAGACATGGCTGCGGTTCAGCAAACACTTATCCTCATGCAGAGCAACCTGACACGTGATTACCCACGACTTGGCACCCGAGCAGAAACGACTGCAGCGTCGGAAATGACTGTGGTTTACAGAGCGACACGGCAAAGACGTCATCGCTGAAAAACTAACAAACAACGCGCCGACCGCAACAGGCTGCTTCTTATTTTTAAACAGGAGCGGGTTTTCCACTGAGGCTGTGGGAAAACACGAGAGGAGGGCTCAGCAGGAATCTGTCTGGGAGACGGGAACGGTTTGAGGTGAGGAGGATGTGAAGGCTGCAGGTAGTGTGGAGATTTCGCTCCACGACGAGCTCAGCTGTCACAATCCTAAACACACCTGAGAGGACAAAGCAGATCTGTTTCCTGCAGGAGCAGCACAGGAGCAAACTGAATCAGAACTATATTTATGAATAATTTCAAGCTCAATAAAATATTGTCTTCTCCTAGAACAAAGTCTGCCTCAGCACGTTCTTCAACTCATCCCCATAATTCATTTCTGCACAGGTGCAAAAGTAAAATCTGGTCCTTGTTTCTACACCTTCAGTGGCTTCAACTATTTCCAGCTCTCCCACTGAAACAACTCATCTCTAATTTCACATTAATGCCAGCAAATTATCATCTTATCAGAACGATATAACAAATTGTGACTTTATTGGATTGCTTTCACAGAAACAAAACTAAACTGAAAAGCGATTTGTGGAATATTTTGTGAATTATTAAATTAACACATCACACAGATAAACCCTTTTGTGGCACCTCGTAAAAAGATTTTGTATGTTTTTGAGCAGTAAAATCTCCGACACGGCGGCTTCAAGCTGCTGCGGGGACCAGCCGACAGCAGAGGATGACTCATCCAAACAAACCAAAAAAGAAATCTTTGATTGAACCACAGCTCATCGTTCGTAAACATCAGCTGGAGCCAGTGATCTGACTGCTCCAGCCTTCTTCCCGCTGTTTGTTTACATCCCAACCAAAGAGCGGTTTGTGAGCCAGGCCTGGCTTCGCTGGGTGTTCTTAACGGAGCAGAAACAAACTCAGCTGCTCTGATGTCTTTATTGTACTAAAGGAATATGATGTTTTTTTTCCTGTTGCAGAACAGGAAGTGTTTTCATGTTTAGAATGGGTAACAGAGAAAAAGATAAGAAGGAAATAGTGGCAATTACACTCAGTCAATTAACCTGATGACAACCTTTACCTTTAGTTTTAACATGGCTTTACCACAGCAGACAACACTAATCAAAATAAGCTGCTATTTGGTACCTTTTTAATCTTGTTTTATTTCTCACCAAGAGGTTCTCCTCCTTTTAAATTTTTGTTTCTGTCTACATGGTTCTAACAATAACAATATCCATGTCGCACTACTATGTGACGAGATCGCCCACTGTAACAGCATATAAACATAAAAAGAAAGGACATTCTTAACTTGCCTAAAGATTCTCCTTATACCGTTTACAGTTTTCTCTCAAATTTTAAAGGGGGAGCAGGGGGTATTATGCAAAATGGACTTTTCCTAACTTTATATCATGATATGATGTCATTGCTTCATCAAAAACATATCCAGAGTGTTGCTTTGACTCGTTCATGCATGTTTGAAAGATCCTAGAATTGAAACACTTTACACGATAACAAAGCACCGCCTATTTGTACAAAGCTCCTTCCTGGAGCTCAGTCTGCAGCCGAGCTGCTGCCCCACAGATGACATTACCCTCCGAAGCATTGTTGTGAAGACGTGCTGAATAATCATTATATTAATATTAATGCCTTATATAGTGGTCTTATATATGTGTTATAAAGTGCTTTTCAAGACCCTCAAAGATGCTGCGTTGCAAATTCATGCATCATTTTTTCACATACACAACCACTCATTGATGATGGTAAGCTACAATGTAGCCACAGCTGCCCTGGGGCACACTGACAGAGGAGGGGCTGGTGTACTGCACCACCGGACCCTCTGACCACCATCAGTAGGCAAGGAGGGTGAAGGGTCTTGCACAACAACTGAAACAGCTAGCACAGGGGATCGAACTGGCAACCCACCTGTTACAGGACGACTCCCCTAACCACTCCGCCACATTCGCCCCAAAAGTGAAGTGGGAGTGTCTGAAACGGTAAGATTATCAATTTCAAGGCTTGATACCACTTGTTGTGGTATAGAATTGAACTATGTACTTGGAAAATACATAACACCCCCACCCCCCCTCCCCCCCAAACCATTTTAGCACACAATCAAAGTTTAATGGCAGCAGGATCAAGATGAAGAGACAGATGCAGGAAAGAACTATAAAAATGTCTCCATTGTAGTTCTTGGGTTCAAGGTAGGGAACTAAACAGATTGACGTGTCATTGTTTCAAAAATGAGCAGTATTCCTAGTCCACATGACTTCACCAAAACAAAAGTAAAAAAAAAAAAAATAAAAATCTCCACTTTGAAAAGAACATTGTTGAAAAGCTCAGATTTATCACTAATTTGTCACCTCTTAGCGTGTGGACCACTGGTGTAAATGCAGAACACATTCAAATCAAAGAATCTTGAAAACTCAATAAAGACTTTTTCAGTTCTATTTATATCTTTTAAAACTTGGAAACTCCTTTGATGTTTTCACAGTTGAATAAATCTGCTGCATGTGAACTGTTAAAATAATAACTCCAACTGGTTTGTAAAGCAAACCAGACTCCTTAAACAAACAAACTGATGTAATTCAAAACCAATTTCATTTGCTCCCATTCAAATCAGTTGAGTCCTATTCAATCCAGCCATCATCGGTCTCAGTTCAGTCGGATTCAAGATTAAATAAACCCCAAATTACTGATTTTTTTCTTTCCTTCTCTTTTCCATAGATAAAATATTCTAGCAGCCCATTGTTGTTTCCACTGAGTCGCACAAAAACATTTACAAATACAGATTCCTCAAAGCAAACGATAGTTAATTTTACGCCTCCCTCAGGTTATATCCCTGACATTTGATAAAAAAAAAAACGGACACAAATCTTAAAGAAATAACAGATGGCAACTGATTTCACTTTTCTCTTTATTCAGTAAATTACATCAGAAACCAGCACAGCATTTGCTCTAAATATTGTTTTCCCTTTGAAGCTGTATATTTAGGTCTGAACGTGTGTGAATAATCACTGTGTGTGTGCGTGTGTGTGTGTGTGTGTGTGTGTGATTGCAGCTCTGAGTTGGTTGAAGGAGGGAAGGGTGTGGTCCCACTGGGTATCTATTACTCACACAAGTTCTCTGATGTGGGGCCACTGTTATTGGGGGAGAGGGCACATACTATATGAAGATGAAGAAGTGTGTGTGCGTGAGCGAGAGAGTGCGTGTGTTTTTGTGTGTGTGGGGAGGCAGATAGGCAAGTCATGACAGGTGAGCAGATTCAGGAAAAGATTTATGCCCAAAAAGGTGGGCCCTAAACCACACGCTGCTCCTCCTACATCTTTCTTACATTTAACACACACACACACATTCCCACTCACACACACACCGTCTCACACACACACACACACACACACACCGTCTCACACACAGTCACACATGAACAATACCTCCAGGAGCTGGGCTTATTATTTTAAGGATAGAAAGTTATGCTGGAAAAAGTTGTGACCCTGAGCTGCCTGTCTGAAAAGTCATTCAGAGAACTGATTAAAGTGGATCCAACACACAGTCTAGTACAGCTATCTTTATGGGGACACTTTATGGGGCTACAGCCTTATCCCGACCCCTTACTCTAAACCTAACCTCACAGGTACCTACCTGAATCTAAACCTAACCTAAACTCAATTCAGACCTTGGTCCTAAACTGAACCCCCTGACCCACCATTGGTGATTTCCCTCATGGGGACTAGGTTTAGGTACCCATAAGTACCAGTTGGTCCCCACAAGTAGGTGTGCATGCCAAAAATGGTCCCCACACAGGGAATACCTGCTCGCACACACGTTTGTACTTCTATCCTTATTAGACTGTTGGGTCTTTAAAGGACCCAGAAAATCTTTCCAGTAGTTTCTATAGTCTAACCGTGACCCCTGACCCTAAACCTAACCTCAACTCGATTCAGACCTTTGTCCTAAACCTAACCCCCAACCCATAAATGGAGCTCCACCATATTAGGATTGGGGTTTGGTCCCCATACGGATCACTGGTCTTGGTAAGATAGGTGTGTATACCAGAAACTGTCCTAAAAAGGTAACAAATACAGGAACACACACAAACATAGACCACATGTTTGTCTATCTTTACAAGGACTTTGCGTTCACTTCCATTCACTTCTGTAGTCTAACCCTTACCCTAACCACCCTCGGTTCATACCTAACCCCAACCTACAAATTGTACTGCTCCTTAAGGGGATCAGGCTTTGGGCCCCATAAGGAGCAGTGGGTCCTCACAAGGTAGCATGTTTTGGAAAAATGGCCTTTACAAGATAACAAATAGTTATACACATTAGAAATGAAAATCACAAGATGACAGAGAAAGACCATCTGTATCATCTGATGCACTATCGCTCACTAAACACATAATCAGGACATCAAAAGAACCATGAAGTGAGCGCTTGTACCCCGGGGGTGGGGTGGTGGGTCTCTTAGTTTGATGTGTCTGCCAGTGACAACATTGATGACACATCCCACGTTTAACCCAAAGGGGTGTTGCCTGGAGAGTTAAACGCCGGTAAAAGTGTCAAGAAGAAGAAAAAGCTGAACAACAAGCCGAGCCACTCCTTAAAGCAGTGATTCAAGATTATTAACATTCGTTTGTGTAAACTTAACAGAGGCCGGACTTAGGAGCTCAGCAAGACTGGAAATGTTTAATAAAAAAAAAATAACTAAACTTAACACCCGGACACGCAGGAAGCAAAGTGTAAAAGTGACACATCTGATTTAAGGAGCACATTTAAGATTGGTGTTTTATTCAAATTTGTTAAATGCAACCTGAAGGAATATGAGAAAATGCATTAAAAGTGCTAATTTCACACCAGAATCTGTTAATAAAACACATCACTGCTTTGCAAAGGTCAGATGGAAATGTTACACTTTTGTGTTTTTTCATAAAACTACCAGTTGAGGGCACCAGAGACAGAAACATTTCACTACAAAGAGCTCATACGCAATCATGACAGTTAATAAGATTTGTTGTTTTTTTTGTATGAAATCTTCTTGAAATCATCAATGCATGTGGAGACTAATAATATAATAAAAATGTGAGACCAGCAGAAGAAACTGATGAACATTTCTTTGCTGCATTCGGCACAGTTTTAGTCTAAACTTGGCTTCTTACCAAAAAAAAAATCTTCAGCCTGAACAATCAATCCACGGCAGATCTGTAGGATTACTTATAATTGTAACTGTCACGATGTGCACCTGTACTTAACCGTAATCAAGCATAATTAGGTAAACCACGTGGGACCAATGGCAAGCAGATAGATGTAAAGAGGAAGAGCAGGATCTATGTCTGGGATCGGGCCAAGATCTTGCACGTAAAAAAAAAAAAAACCCAACCTCTTATTTTCCCCGCGCACCTTCGTAAAACCTCAGTTGTGTAAGTCGCCACATGAGAAGCTGCCTGATGCCACAGAGGAGTCACCGTCTCTTTGTTGTTGGTGTCGTTAATCAAATATTAATTAAGGATTCTAGTGCACCTTAGTTACTATTTAGCTGTTATTATTTCTGTTTACAAAAAAAAATATCAAAATAAGCTGCTATTTGGTACATCAGATATTTACAATCCAATACTGAGGACAGCTTGATTGAAGGAGGTTGAAGAAGACCCCTGCCTGGTTTCTTTGTGAGCAGCTCTTACACATGATGGGCGTTACCACGGAGACTCGGGGGAAGCCAATTAGAGGGCCTTTCCCGGCCTTTTAAGAGGCAGATAATGTTCTTGTTTTCATAAAGCATCCTGTTATTTAATCAGGCCTGTAAGTGAGAGCTTGACACCCCTCCTACAGAGCCGAGCGGCCGCCCTTTCGTCCCCCCCACCCCACCCCTCCCATCATTCCTGTCCCAAGCCCTCCATCTCATTCAACAGCTCTTGTAAGCCTCCAGGAATTCACTCCTGGAACAGGCCGTGCAGAGAGCCGTGTCCCTCCACAGAGCAAACACACGTACACCAGCAGCACACACTCTGCACACGAGATAACCTACAGACACAAAAATTAACAAAACTGTGTCAAAAATGGCACTACCAGTGGTTAAAACAGGTTTCTAGCTTCAGTGTTGGCAGATTTGGTCTAAACAGACAGATAATGTTTCAAACTCAGTCACAAATATTTGACGCTCGCTCAGAGTTTGAGTACACTATTTAGGTAAACTACAAAATGATCTATATAATATCATATGAATGCATTTCATACTTGAGTTTTTTCTTTTTTAGTTTCAGCACTTCACAATTGAATACTCAAAAAAATGTTAATCAAGAAACTACAAAGATATTTACACTCCTGCAAATCATGCAGGAGGGTTAAACTTCTTCATAATTTAGAAAATATTTTCAGTAGAAGTAATGTCGGAGAGCCATAAAAAAATTTTAATATAAATGTTGAGCACGATCCCTAAATCTTGTGCACCGTTGCATCATGGTACCATCACTGATGTGGGTTTATGCTTCAATAACAAGTGTAGCATTTCATCGGCAGCCCAGAGAATAAAGTCAATATGTTCTCAGACAATGGTTTTTATTAGTTCCTGAGTCGGAACATTTTTCACAAGAAGCGGCTACGAGTCAAATGAGGATGTAAAGTTAACAAGAATCTCTCTTTTAAGGTCACAAGATGCCAGACTGGTGGGTCATTTTCTCCAAAACAGCACAGAGCTAGAATAAGTTCTGTTTGTCACAACAAAGAAAATTGACAAATTCATGAATACTAATTCTCCAGGTCATTGAACAGAAGTATTTGTAAAAATAAAACTCCTAAATAAAATTCCTTAATAAACCAAATAATGAACATTTTATTGTTTTCACACCCCTAAAGTTATATGAAGCTAGTTTAAGTAACAGCAGGAACTATATAAAAAAAAAAAACAGCCTGAGCCATAAAGTGAGCAGAAAAGAAATGTTTCCTTTTAGCAAACCTCATATTCCTCCTGATCTTCATTTCAGACATAACAAAAAAAAAAAAGGAATATTTTTAAGTTCTGGAGTGGTCAAACTTATTATCATTAGCCGATTGACTTGTTCATCATTAGTATCCCTGCTGTGAGATAATAAGAACCTAAAAATCTCTTGAAACAGAAATATCTGTAAAAATACTTTGATTTATGTAACAGTTAATACAGTGTTTGTGTTCAGGAACAGGTACTACAGCTCAGTGGCACACAGCCTGTTGTTAACTAAACTACACCCTTTTCACCGTGTCATTATAAAACCCAGAGCACATTATCGTCTGTGGTCGTCAAACTAAATCACTAAATTCTGAGTCATTACATCCATTACACCAAACACAATTTACCACCTAACTGGGCCTTTTCAGCTCGCTACAGGAAGGACTCTCCAACCGTGGAGAGGGATTCGAGCTTTTCTTGCTCCAAGGCAGAAACATGATTACAGAACAGAAGAAATGCTTTTTTTTATGTGGGAACCAGCAAATTTGCAACACTGAACAGAATAAATCACATATTTGTGTTATTTTTTTTCTTGTTGAGTTTTGTTCATTGGTCAATTAAAGTTAAACTTAACTTTTTTCTAAAGCAGGTTCAGCACGTTAACAGCTGATCGCCATAATGATTTAAATCTTTTTGCTTTGCTCTCAAGGTATTTTCTGACAAATTAAAAGTCTAAAATAGTTGTTTTCCCAACTAACTGAGAGGTTATAAACACTTGTATAAATCGGTGGAGATTTGATTTCTTATCGGAGGCAAATTTGTTCAGAAGCTCAGTCTGATAAACGTCTTGGCCGTGCAGATCAGAGTCTAAATAGTCTCATTGTACCCCAGCGTGTTTCATACTGTAGAGCCTCACTGTCTGCCATGTGAACGTGTTTTGTCAAACCCTTGTTAAAAGGCGGACTGGGAGGGGGTGGAGGGTACATTTGGCACAAACCCACCTGAATCACAGTTAAACAAAAAGTCACAATGAAGAGAAACAAGAACTCACTCTGCAGCAGTGGACAAGACATCAACTTGTTTACTATTTGTTGTTTGTTTGTTTTTTGCCAGTGGATGTAGTTATTATGAATATAAACCTGTTTACTTTCCACCTCACTTTCTGCAGTAGTGTGCCCTTACCTTAGCCTGAGGGAAGCCAAAAGTAGAAGAAAAAACAAGTAAAAGTTAAAGAGACAGAGATGGAAAGAGAATGAAAGAGAAGTGCGAAACAAAGTGAGACGGCGAAGACACAAGGAAATGTCTTTTTTTTTTCTTTTTTTATGGGAATGTTTCACTTAATCTCATAAAGGCAGAGTTAAAACCTCCTTCTGTTTGCCGAGCAGTTCAAAAGAGGCTCCACATGCCTCTGCTTGCTGTTATATAAAAACAACATTCTAATGCAGATCCTAAAGAGGGCCAGCGGCTCAGCCTGCACAATGAGAATGGGGATGTGCCAGATGTACTGATGGAGGATGGGCGGTAGGGGTGCTGGCGACGAAGAGATTCTGGTGGGAATGCAAGCAGCAGAGAGGACGTGATTGAGAGGAATCAGGCAGTGCTTCTTCCCGCGGACGGTGGTGTTTATGAGCCGACAGAACCGACCTTCAGGCAGTCAGAACGGCCGGGACCGGTGAGGGTCACCCATGGGCTTCTGCTGCCACTCCCCTGAATCAACCCATTCAACTTTCCCACTTTCTCCTGCTCTTTTCTCTTCTTCCCTCTTCAAGTTTCACCATGAGACTTCCCATTCGCCTTTGTCATTAACAGAAGAATGTCCCGGCAAGAAGGGCACATTGTGGTTCAGACCAGCTCCTCTGCAGAAATTCAAAAGCAGCACCTTTATGTTTAATACCTTTGAAAATAAAACCATGCTGACCCTTTTTTTATTATTTTTTTTTTAAAAGAAGCCTTTATACGACACAAGAATTTGAACAAAGATAACCCAGATCGATGACATCTAAATTATGACAAGGATTTATTTGATCCAACAGAATGCAGCGTCATGCCCGTCTCCAGGTTTTCCTGCACACCTCCAGGCCTCCTCTCGCACATCCGAGGCAAGACCGGGCCCATCTGCAAAGCTATTTTGACGAGCCACCCCTCTAAAATCTCCAGGGTTCAAACTGTTGGAAGATCAAAGGCCCAACACAGCAGTAATAATAAGTTACTGCCCTATGAACACCTCATTCATCAGGGAGAGGCAGAGATATAGAACAGTTGTAACTGCAGGGCCATTAAGCACTCATCATATGATCCTATTTGCCACCCCCTTGTGGAAAAAACATTTTCAGCTCTGCAAGGCTGGAGGAAAATAAGGCACAAACTCCTGGTAGTATGGCCAAAAAACTGCCTTGATATGGAAATCTATCAATATTTTGGAACAAACACCCTAACCACACCAGCACCACCCCGACAGCTACTGGAAGGTGTCTCCTCAGTTGGCAGGGATGCGTTTTAACAATTAAAATAAAATTGGCACTGAAAACTATCTTCTGTTTTTCTTCTCCAGCACGACATTCTATTTTTAGCGTCTTTTTTTTTTTACTCATATCTTGTGTGCCAGCGCTAAAGTGATGAAACCCTGACCTTCGCACCCTCCCTTTGAAGTGACAAGTGAAAGATTCGCCGACCTAATAAGAACGCCTTGAGACGCATTCACTCTCGAATACCAGAAGCACCTTTGCAAGAGGGCGGCGTGTTTGCCCTCGGGCGGCAGATAAACAGTGTAGCGTGCATAGATGCTCAGAAGTAGGGCAAAAGTAAAATGTGCATGCATTGTTATTTAATGTGTTTGCACCAGTGAGAGAACAAACTGTCTTGTGTCTCGTCAGTAAAAACATTAGTCGACTTTGTTAGAAAATGTGCATCCAACTGATGAGATGATGTCATCTTTCAGCGTAAGTGAGCTCATTTCAAGAGTCGAGTGCACCGGAGTAAAGCACAAGAAAAACTGGCTTTTTTTTGTTTTTAGAAAAGAACAAACTTCAGTTTATTAAACCTGACATGAAAATAAAGATTTCTAATTGGACATGAAGCAAAGACTTGATTTAAACAGATAAAGAGGAAACGGGTCACCCTCAGAGGAAAGTTTGGCCCAGTTGTGGCCCACACATTGCACTTGGCCCAGATACTGCGAAGAATGACAGGCCTTTTGTGGCCCAGATGTGGTTTGCCAGAGGTGGTCCATGCATGGGCCAGCACCACATAAACCAATTCATAACTGGGCCAGTCGTGGCATATCATCTTAAAAACAGTGCCATCATTGCCAGACCTGGCCCTCATCCGACTGACAAACTCATGGAAACTAATAAAATGTGACTGTTATCTAGTTGTAATCAGTTCTGAAGCACGTGAACTCAAAACTTTAGTCCAACAGGTACTTACTGGGCCCCTGTTTACATTGAATGATGACCTGCTACAAGATAAAATTAATCTGCCAGACTTTGTGGGAATCAAAAGCAGCTGTGGGTCCTGATGAAGACACTGAGCCCTATGTAGCCCTTGATTCTGTAAATGTGTGAATGGGTCAACGTTACTATACTGTATATATATACTGTATATTGTGCTATATAAATGTCAGTAAAGAATTCAGTGGGTTAGTGTGATAGATCTATAGGTCGGGGTTTTTTATTTTCCTTTTTTAAGAAGTGCTTTTAAGCATTCACAAAGCAATTGTAGCAAAGTTGTGGTGGCAGCACATCCTCAACGTGTGTTCCATGTGCACCAGAATGGACTTTTCTAATAAATCTGTTCGGAGCTGTGCTTTTGTGTTAATCCTGTATTTGGTTTTGTTCTGAGTACTTCTGATAAGTCGGTCCTCTCTTCAGTTCAGTTTTGTTACTGCTTCTGCTCCCATTCTGCTTCTCTTTGTAGGTGTTTTCGTTTCAGCCAATGAGCTTGACCTTTTTACTGCCGTTTAATTCTTGTTTGTCAGTCTGGCAATAATCTGTCTTCTGTGGTTCTGTCTGCAGTGAGTCTGTTCTGATTCTCTGTTCCTGGCCTGTAGTTGTGAGTTTCTGTTTGCTGCCACAACAGTTTTGTTTTCACTAGTTTGTATATAAATTCTAGTTGTTAAAATCCATGCCTCCATCTGCACTCTGGGTCCTACCTTAAAACAAGTTTCAATTCAAATGTGACAGAATTTGAAGCGGCACCGGCCAAGCTGGCCTCATGCCTAGACTAAAAACCACCATCATGACAACTTAGAGCTGAAGTGATTATGGCTGCAACTATTAATCGTTGCAGCCCAGTGACAGAACAGGAGTGGAGCTGTTCGATATCAGGAAAACCTGCGATGTGCTATAACACTGCTTAATATTGCAATGACAATATGACTTGTGATAAATGAACAAATACTTAAGTATTTCAACTTAAATATACCAAATAAGAGATGTGCGTTTTTTTGTTAATCACAAGTTTTTTTGTCTCTAACATTTTCATCACTTATCTTGCTCTCAGCCACTGTGACTGTCACTAAACTTGGGCTCTATTTGATTGATAAAATACTTCAAGCTTCTGTGTGATCGACAAAATGCATGAATGCAAATATTTGAGCCAACCATTTATTGCAGTTTATGCAGTGTTTTCCGATATGCTTATTGCACAGCCTGTTATTGAGATGACGACAAATTTTCGACTTATTATGCAGCTCTTAACAGGACAGTGTCTCAAGGTCACAGATATAGCAGGCAAAACCTGTTTGGTTAAGATCGTAGAAGTGTTATAATTGCCTTCACACTTACAAAGGTATTTTCAGATCTGTACCGACTACTTTCTATTTTTATTTTGTTTAAAATGGGCAAAAGTTGGTATTAGGGAAAAAATGTGAATAAAATAGTGGCATCAGGCCGATACCAGCCCCTCATATTAATTAAAAAGATTTTTCAGTCTATTAAAAAAATACTTAAAATACTGAGATAAAAGCTGCATTTGAAACCTCAAGCTAAAAGTACTTAAGCAAAACAATTGCTACAATCTGCTGTATTAGAGGAACATACTTTCAAATCCACACACTCAAACAAGCAGGTGATAGTCCAGCTGCTTCTATTTTTAGGAGGTGCTTCCCACAGAGCAACACTGTAGACATCTCACTGTTTGGGTGTAAAACGTTTGTGGCGGCGCCGTTGACAAAGTTTAGTTAGACAGCACGACTAGAGAAGCTTGTATCAGCTGTGTGTGCTTGCAGTAACCGTACAGAGTTGGTAAACACTTCAACGACAGGAGAAGAAAATGGAAGAGCAGGAAAGTGAGAAAGCGAGAGCAACAAGCTGTTAATCGTCCGCCAACGGGCAAAGAGTGCCAGCCTATGAACACATGGCCTCTCAAAGCAAACAGCACATCTTCCAGATCTTCTGTACGTGTCGGGCGGACGGTTTGCTGTGCCGTCGGCTCAGAGTCAATGTTTAGCTTTGCAATGCGGGCGTCAGGTGCGAAACCGACAAGACATGACAGGATAAGCAGAGAGAGAGCAGCAAAGACCCTCTGGAAATCACTCGCCCCTTGTTGGTTGGAGTGATGACAGCGCTGAGCCGAGCTCAAAGTCAACAATGCTGCAGGTCAAGGTGGCGTGCTAAACTGTGACCCACGGGCCTGTTTAACCCCTGAATCTCACAGAGAAGATCCAATGCTCCCTGCCTCCAACAGACTGAAAGATGTATGACTGATTACTTATTTGGTACATGTTGGTTTGCAGCAGGTTGGGGTCACTGAATGTCATTTACGAATGCTTTGCTAGAAAATTGTGTTCGGTAGATTATTTCTTTGTTGTAACAATGGTTCTTGGTAATAAATCTTATACCATTGGAAAGCATGTCCATTCCTCTTTTAAATGGTGCCACATTTGTAAGGAACATGCATTAGCGGGATGAGCCGTAGAGTTGAGTATGTGGGTTACACACATGAAAAATTTGCCAAATCTTCTCTACCAAGCAGCTTATTTTGTTGTTGCTCTTGACTTGTTTTGAGCTTCTGGTACCTCCAGGTGCTGCCAATCAAGGAGCCTAGTATAAGATTTATTGCCAAGAAGCATTGTTACAACAAAATATTCTACCAAACACTAATTTCTTTACTTTTTCTGCTAAGTTTAGTTACTAATAGAGCAGTTCCAAATGTTGGGACCAAAACTCTTGTTTTATGCAGGAGATAGGAAAAGTTAAAAAGACCCTTCACTTCCAGGTTTGAAGAGTGAATTTTGAGCTAAGATACTGTAAGGAATTTAGGAGTTGTCTTAATTACTGATTTTAAAACATTACACATTCTGTTGGTTTTCCTTAAGGAAAT
>JARVJO010000082.1:21133070-21143620 GCA_031762555.1 Cynodonichthys magdalenae | reverse complement strand
CATTAGATTAATCGAATAATCGTAAAAATAATCGTTAGATTAATCGAGAGAAAAATAATCGTTTAGGACAGCACTATTTTCAATATAGATTGAAACCAACTCTACCTGTCATCTCTCCACACAAAGTGATCTTAGGGTGTATTTACAACTGACACAGTTGGTCTGCTTTAAACAGACCAGAGTTTGTTTCCCCTGTTGGTTCAGACATTTTATGCAGGTCTGAAAAGACTCGTGCGAACCCTGGTGCGGATCAAACAACTGGATCGACACCCATTTGGTCCGATTCCAAACGAACTCTGGTGTGAATACAGACCGACCTCAAACCGAACCAACTACAGGAAACATTTTTGGACTTCATGAGCCATGGTTGCTTAGCAACATTAGACCTTTAGTGCTAATGCTAACACTGCGCTACAAATAATGAGCCGCTGTGGGTCAGGGAACGCGGAGCATCTAGTCTCCTTTAAGTTGCAAAATGCATTTGACAACGCCATCCCAAAATTATAAGAATCTCATCTCAAAACCGCCACTGAATGAGCTACTCTTGATATTCTTAATAGTCAGTTTTATTAACAGCACCATCTTTATTTCTGGGTCTGTGCTCTGTTCTGCCCCCGTCATTTCTGTACACAATGTGAATGCAAACTGCACCAAAGGAAAAAAAAATAAGTCCGCTATTTGGACCGCACCAAACAAATGGACCAAAGGACTCCCCTGCCTCTGGCATGTTTCTGCTGTTAGCTGTGCTTTGGGTCATCGCAGCAGTATGACCATTTACAGAAAACTAGGAGTTCTGTGGATCCTACTTCAAGATGGAGCCCAGTATCCTCTCTGCACTTCATGCACAGATTCTAAGGTCTCACAAACAAAAAAAAAATGCTCAGCGTATACAAAGACATCAACACAGACACTAAAGAACAACAAGAGTCCCTCCTTCAGCCTCAGGCCAGTGCGGTGCTATATATTTCAAAGCTGAAAGTTGAACATAAACACAGCACTTCCCTGTCATAACAAGTCAGTGGCTCTGTAACCCCACAGTTTGTTAGTGTTGCAGTGATCCTTCATCCCCGTGGACGCAGGAGCCGCATCCACACGGCCTCCAGGCTTCCTCCGGCCAGCGGCACAACTCGCAAAACTCTCTCAGGTTCCACAGCATCAGTCAGGAGAGAAAAGGCACACAGCTGAAAGTGTCAATCACTAATTGTTGGAACCCTGAGGTCAGGTATGTGGAAAGCAATTAGCTGGGAGAACGAGGAAAGGTTCTCCCAGAAGGAAGCTCTAAATTATAGGACAGATAAAGAAACTGACTAAAGGGAAATTATAGATTAGAAAAAGTTGATTTTGTTATAATGTATCTTATTTGGATGGAGCATACATTCCCAGTGTTTTTAAACATTTTGAGGTCATTTGTTGAAGTCTCTATAGTGGTAGCACTTAAACACTATGTGGTTCCTATGTTTGTCTCTGATCTCGCTCGACTCAACCATCCTCCCTATCATTAACCGTGTTTCATCTACATTTTTTTATGCCCATTTTTAAGCATTGCATTAGAAAAGGTTGATGGAAACAACAAAATTCTAAAAAAAAAACATTCTCAAAGTCATAAAAAAAGTTTTTATGCTTGCTTGAGGTGGTTTTTGGATTTTCTGAGAAAGAGTTAATGTGCAAAAAGGTGGGTTGGAAACAGGATTGCCGAATAAGTTCTGACGTAGCGAACATTTACCTCGATCAGCTGTTCACGCTGTCCAATAATTGTAGCGGCTGCAGCTGCAACTGGACCTTTCTCCCGCTGTTGGCGTCTTCCCGAATATTCCCGAAACGTGAAGAGAACTGCATTTTTTTTCTCTGTGTCTTTGGACAGCATGTAACATCGTCAATACTAGTTGATATGCCAGAACAATTACAACTTTCCTGATAACGTTTTTCCATTGTACCGAGATGCGTGGTCCCTGTGATTTTGCGACTTTACTTCCTGTTTACTATAGCCATGCGTGACGTCAACGTCTGACATAGTTGCACTTTGCTTAGGCTGGTTGATTCGCTCCAAGCCAGTAGATGGAAACACGCCTGATTTGCACCCACCCCCCATTTTGCAACATTTTAAACGTTTGCTCAAAATTTGTATTAAAATGGGATGAAAACATGGCTATTGGTCAGTTCGTAACAGGAAAGCTTATACAGCCAATTTATAACCTTCAATTTACGTGTTTGTTTTCAGACAAAAATGAGGAAATGTCTATAAGAAAAATATTATGAAATTATGAAGCTAACACATTTATAACTATACTTTTGTGTCAGAAACCACAGAGGCCAAACCTAATCGCAGACTGGTAGACATGAGGAAACTCAGGGATAAAATAAAAGACTTTTAACAAACCCAAACAAAAAGCTTACGAGGCAGCAAAACTTACAAAAAGAAAGAGGTACAGGGAGACACCCAGGACCAGGACCAATGGTGTCAAAACCATACAATGATCTGCAGAGGAAGTGGTGGCAAAAGACGTTAAATACAAACGAAGGGAGACTAGAGATGGGCAATTGATTGCGCAATCCCATGTGAATGTTGTGTAATGATATGGATTTTGGTACAAGCTTTTGTCTTACGAAAAAAAAAAAATCTTCACAGGCACAAATGTGATCGTGAATTATTGCAGGTAATTGTTAAAGCCTGATTATCAGGGTTGGGAGTTTATACCATAAATCATTTTCCTGAAATACCCTTGGAGGCATTTCTGTCCTCAAAAACAAATGACAAACAGAAATGACTTCGTCAGCAGACTTCCTCTTTTCTCACAGTCGATTTCTTAAACATCTGTCCTCATATATGCTCCACTGTGTGCATTACGACTCCTCAAAGCTCAAATTAAAACAGTGACATCATTACATGCTCAGCCTTACGTCTCATTTTTAAGTCATCTGCCATTAAATAATTTGAAGTTACGCACATCGACTCAAACTTCACAGGAGGGTCTTCCATACTTTTACAACCTTCAACGGGTCCAAACTGAATGAAAGCGCTCTGCTGGTTTCATTATCTACCTCGCTGTTATGGAACGTCTCTTACGCAACTTAAAATCAAGTTCTGGTGGAAAGGGGGGAAAAAAAGAGACGCAGTGACATATTTCTGTACCCATGTCACTTTCGACCGCCATCATAGGCTTTCCGCTACTTGTGGCTGCTGTTGGAGAAAAACAGTCATAGAAGGAAAGAACAGTAAAACATAACAGTTACTTTTTTAATAAGTGTTTTTTTTTTTACCCCCTACAAATGTCAACATGTAGCCATGTTGGCACTGACTGCATACTTAGAAACTCAATCAGTAAACAGCCACAAAAACATCAGCTCTAAACCTCTCTGATGTGGAACCACAGACTGCAACACACCTTGTAATTGGCAGAGTAACTGTTTTCTTTCTTGCTTTTTTTTATGCTATTCTTTTTCACTTTGGCTCTGAGGGAGGCGTTGAAGCGGCTTGATTTATGGTTGGGGAGTGCACCGAGTGCGTTTCAAGACAAACCGGTGCAGATGCGTTTCAGCCCAACACAGAACTGGACATTTGAACCTCCCGTGGTGCACCTCACCTGTGCATATAGGCTTTTTTTTTTTATAAATCCCAAGTGTTTCACTTGCAGCTGGGTCTCATCTTGTTTTAGCAGCCAAACGGAGAGTAGGGTTGTGTGTACACAAGTATGTATGCACTATTCAGTGTGTTCAGGGGCGGGGTGTGGGGAGGGGTAAACTTTGTAGGGCACTGAGCCAGGAGAACTGAGCTCTTTGTGGAATGCCATGGAAAAATGAGACAGTGGAATGCAGACTTCACTGAGCAGTGTAAACAGGCTGGGCTGAGAGAATGCTACCACGCCGCCTTTGAAGTCGCTCCATCTCCCTATCACACACACACACATATAAGCACACACACCTACTGTTGTACTGATTAACAAAGAGTTCAACCAGAGCACGCTGAGCCGTGTTGTTGTTGTTTAGGCTCCGACATGAAGGTGACCTAAAAATACGAGCACGCCTGGAACGCACACCTCCACAGATGCACACACTCGACCACGTGGCCGCGCAAATTCAACCCTGCGCACATTCAGGATGTCTGCAAACACATAAAGAGGCTCACACCTGCTCTCCCCTCGGCGAGCGGGGCATTAAAGACTTCCACCCACCCCCCCGCTGGCTGCAGCAAGCCTATCTGTCGCCTCAGAACCACCCCACGCTTCAATATGGCCTTTCAACGTTTTTGTTGAGCGAGCGGCAGCGATATCAGGCTAAGAATGTCTCCCAGCGCAGACCGTAGACACGAAGGCACCGAGAGTCCGTACCTCAGTACTGAGGAATCCACTCAAGTGGGGCCGGTAAACACCGCTGCCCTTTGGAACGCCGCACACCGTTACTACCAACCTGAGTCAACCGAATGTTTTCCAAACTTCTATTAAAACGGCCCTTTTTGCAACACTTTTTTTTTCCTTCTGGGAACTTTTTTCACTCTTCTAGTTTTTAAAAAGCCTCACACCTGGACTCTTCCCAGTACATTCAGTACCACACAGTTTACTGTAGTGGTGGAGGGTAAATGGTCTAACAGGTGCTACTTGTTTACTTTCCAAACCCAGTTTTATACTGTATGCGTTTACATGAATGACCCATTAGTTTAAAATCTTTAAGACACCACTCACTGTTGTAGTAGAAGCACATGTAGTAATTCTCAACTGTCTTTATTATTTTTTTTTTTAGTTTTGCAGCATCTGGAAAATCTGTTGGCAGAAACACAAACTAATATCTGGAATATTTTCATCAGTGTAAAATTCTATCGATAAAAATTGCGCTGGTTACTTGTGAATGAGGCATTTATATTTCCAGACATATAAGCAGGAATATTTAGTTGGTTGCAGTCTTTATATTTGCCACTAGTTAAATTATACAGACGCAAATCAGCCAGAAGAACTAAATGATTAACTGGATGGTTTTCATTCTTGCTGCTGCAAACTGGAGGTTTTCTGAGAAAGGGTATATACATATTTTTTATTTTGTTTGAATTTTTAATGCTTTAAATTATTTACCATTATTTAACCAGGCAAGTCCCATTGAGATCTCAGATCTCTTTTTCAAGGGAGGCCTGGGCTAAGTAAATACCCATGGGTATTATTAAACTTGATGGATGCTGTTTGAGGATGGAAACATATTTTTGATTTTTGTTTCTAAAAATGTGTTCAAAAATCTTTTCAACGTACAAGCCTCTTGTTAGAACCAATCAGAAGTGTAATCAGAGGTTCTACTATTTATAATAGGGGCAATGGCAATAACTAATACTAATTTGTTATTAGTACATATTTATTGGTAATTGGTATGGGAAATATGCACATCATTACTTGTTCTCCCTTGAAAAAAATGTACTGATGCATCCATGATAAGACCTAAAGGACTGCTGTAGATTCTCGGTCATCCAGGACATGGAAAATTAAAATAACACAAAATAAACTGGACTTTTGTTCTGTAGCTGAGGAAACGTGGAGTTTCAAGATTTTAACTGCACAAGGTTGGTATCACAATTATGATTATGTATGATTAAACTATTAAACTATGGCTAAACTATTATAATTTCTACCTCTGCCCACCCACAGCACAGTTCATATTTAAGCATATAAACAACAATAATAGCATGACCATAGTTGTTTTGACTTAACATTGAATCTGTGTTGTGTGAAGGATGATAAATGAATTGAGCAAACAGAATTGGTGATAATCTAAAACCCTTTGTGTTACCAAACTATATTCACTTGGTTATACTTGGGGTTGACTCTGGTAAACCTGAAACAATTCGTGAGCTGCTGAAAGACTTCTGCAGCGACTTTCTTTGACATAATCTCTTTTCAATCATTTATGACTATGCCATATTTAAATATTTGTTATTTTCATAGTCTTACTCCAATAGTTTATTTGCCTTTTGACCTTGTATGTTCCCAAGTTCATCTTTTTTTTTCAGTGTTCCCATCACTGAATAAAAACAGCTGACAACTTGTTTTTGTTGCATTTTTTTCTGTTAAATGGAATAATAACCCTGTGCTTTCTCAACGGGGAAATGTTGGGTTTTGCCCAAAAATACTTTAGAGGTTTCACCTAATAATCTAAAATCTTCTTGGAAGACTTCCAATTTAGTGCTATTTATCAAACACAACTGTTTACAGTAGATGGGAGCGCGTGTTTCAGTGACAGTTTCACTTTGAGCTTTCAACAGGTACATTATCACAGTATTTGAGATTAATACATACATGACAAACAGCGCTAATCAGCGTTAACAGAAGCAGGGCCAGCTCTAACGTGAGCACATACTTAACACATATGTAAACTAATAAATGTCTGTACGGTTTGTATACACATATATCACTTGTCCTGCTTGGTAACAGTATGTATACACCACACACAAACTGATACTAACAAAGTACAGTTGAGTCACGACCACCCTTTCATTTTCACACAGCTGTGCAGCGCCGGCCATTGCACACAGTCTGATCAATGAACTTTGCAGAGTTTTGGACTGAAGAAAAAGAGACTTAACAGAGAAATGTCCAAAGTATCCCCTAACTGCTTGAGAGAACCAAACTCCTTTTGCAGAAAAACACATTTATATAAAAGTATTTCCTCAGTGATGCATAATTACAGAAGCCTACTGTCTGTTGAAAGTTTTGAGCTAACTTCAGATAACAACGCTCAAGGCTTTCTTTCACTGCAGCGGAAACTTTATGGTGCAATTCTTCCAACTTTGAAGGCCCTTCAGAAGTCCTCTGTAAGATGAAATGCAGGGGAGCCAAGAAAACAACGTGGCCTGTCATCACCACAACGCTGTTATATCAAAGGGTAGCTCTTAAATTGGTACTTTTGCTGCCTGGCAGTGCTGGACTGCTTGTGTTTTCCGGTACAAAAAAGATCAATCTGTTCCGCAGAAAGAAAGAAAGAAAAAAAAAGCATTGCTGTCTGTGATTTAGAGGCAAGCCGACTCCACAGTTCGGCACTGCTCCACTAGTAGTTCCTTGTAAAAAGAAAGAAAAAAAAATTAACGAGACCTTGGTCAGAGGGGTAAAGTACAGAAAATGCCAGCAGCTGCTCATCTCTTTATGCTCACTTTCCCCTGCTATGCTTTAAAAGCAAACAGACAAAACATTGCTGTTTTTCCTTTCACATTCTTAGAAGCAGCAGAATAGTTGTCTCTGTTCAATCACAGGGTAACAGACCAATATTTATGTGCATTTTTTGTCCTTTTTACTATCATTGGCTTGCGTTCCTCATAGAAAAAACGAGTGCCTTTCCCTTCTAGCTACTGTGTTTGGTCGTCAGTAAACACAAATTACTAAACCAGTCAGTTCCAGGAAGCTCCTTAAGTCATTTCCTGCAGGAATATTTGTTTATCATTTCAGCTCATCATGAGGTTACTCGCTTGAATCCAGAGTCTTGTTTTCTGGACCCCACTGAAACATTCCTGTTTGTACTATTGTGGTTGTGTACTTTTTCTTTTAACTCTGTCTAAAAATTGGTAAATAATTTGACAGGACCTGTAACAACCTTTTTGATTCTCAGCAAGCCTCAGAATCCTGTCAGCATCCGTTTGAAGAATGATAAAAATTCAACTCTTTGAACTCTCTCAAACACACCTTCAAAGTCTGACTAACTCGTTCTGGTTCATTCAAAAGTACAAGAGAATAATGTCATGGATTATTGAGACACTGAGTGTCATTTTTCAAGTCAAAAAGTCATGAATGACATTCCTCTACAACACAAAGGAATTTGGATTTTCACACTGATGCTCTACGGTTCACGCCTGCAGGCAAGTTCAGGGGTCTACGACACCGCGACTCTACTGATGGATGCGAAGCTCATTCAGCAACACAAATCAACTCATCTTCACAATACAGATCTGGTCCACTTTGCAACCTGAGCCAGAAACCTTCCAGAGTCACTCAGCAGTCTCACATTAGAACTCTTCACTTCCTCTGATGGGTCTCCTTCCTCCGCCCCTGAGGGTAGAAGGACCATAGTTTCTGAGTCTCTGGGATAGTCTGTCTGTGTCTGCCTGTATATGTGTGTGCGTGGTAGCAGTGGACATAATAGAGAGTGACCTCATGCAATGTAAAAGATGACTTAAGAATCCTGTCTCCACTGGAGTCGACGGAAAGATGCTCGGGTCTGACAGCCTTTCGCTGGATAATTGACTCACCTGAGTCAAGGAAGCTGATGGTGCCCCAATATCAATACTGGTATCAGTATTGGGGCTGTGTATTGGCAAGAATTAAGTGATATGATACATATCACGATACAGGGGTCACAATATATCGCGATATATTGCAATACTTTAAGCAAGGCGATATGTTGCAATTTTTTTCTCCAAAAAGTTCTATTTATAAATTCTAAAAAAAAAAAATGCAAAAAATGTATGCAATCAGAAGAACACTGAACAACAGTGAGAACTGTGCTTATATTTCACATTTCTTCTTACAACATCCATCCATTAGGCCCTATTTAAAAATTAAAACAGTGCTTTTTAAAAATTGCTACAGTCTCAAGAAATGAAATAATGCAATATTTCAGTGTCAATGTTTTCTAACACCAACATTTTTACAAGTACTCGTACAAAATGCCCCGATACTCGGAACAGATAACGATACTCCATTGAATGTGTTACAGTTTGCATTTTAAGTAAAAAAATTGTCAGTTCCATGTGTAGATCGATTGTGCATGTCTGCGCTTCCCAGCTCAGACGTATAATTATCGTATTTGTATAAAAATTTTGCCCTGTGTACAAAGTACTATCAATAATTCTAAAAATCCCATAATGTACGATAACTTGATCGCTTCAATGCATGACTGAACCAACCCTTTTTGAACTCCTTCTGTGTTCAAAAAGCATCATCATCATTTTATCTGCAAAATGTTAAATGGACTGTACTTACATAGCACCTTTCCATCCAACCAAGATACTCAAAGAGCTTTACACTACAATCTGTGCCCTTCTTTACCCATTCACACACACACATTCATTCAGCACTCAACTAGGTCTCTACAAAGCTCACATGTTCAAAAGCCCCCCCACCCAAGGCCAATACTCTAGTATGGTGTCAATAATAAAGTGTTTTTGAACCAAACAGGTCAAAGGACTCTGAGCGTTAGAAGAATATATGGTAGTTCCGTTATATAGCAGCTTTAAGGACCAACATGTTTGGCTTTGCACCACCAGAGAAACCCCATGTTTGTGCAAAGTACTGTATGTCTATGAATGGATCAATCACATTTTTTTGCATTACTTAAGAATCCCCATCAAGTCAACGGAGTGTCTAATCTGACACAGGAGCTTTAAAACAATGATAAATGCAGTTATAAGAACTAAAAATGACCACAGTAACACAACAAACGAAAATGAACAACCTATCTGAAATGGCTGTACAGATTGTGAACTGCTCCCCTGCAGCTTTAAAGACACTGATGTGACAGTAACTTCACATATTATTTTCCTGCAGCTGTACGTAGGTCAGAGGCTTGGGTAGTGACATTAACAGAAATGTGAGGTGAAGAAACTAGAATTGTATGAATCATTCAGAAAAGACGATAAATCATGGTTTGGTGATCCCACACCTACACCTGGCAATAAAAAATAAAATGGAAGAAGTCAGTAAATAACGGCATAAAATTTAACTTCCAGCTGAGGGAAAGCACACCAGTCCTTTGATTAGGTCCATAATGTGGCACTGCTGTGTGGGTGGGCAGTAAATGAAAACCAGCTTGTTCCAGGAATCAGCGTTGTGTGGTGAAGACTGCGTCATGCTCCAAGTCTCTCCTGGTAAACCACATCAAGGCCAGACCAACAGCGGGTTCAACCTTAGGGCCGCTTACCACCTCCTGATGTTTGCATCGCTCTTACAGACGGCTGTCACTGCAGCATCGTGGTAATAATGGATAATAAAAGAGTGCAGGATCAGGGATGAAGCATCAACATTAAACAATTAAATTTACCAGCTCCTGTGGCCGCATTGCTAATGAAAAACATCTGAGGACTGGTGAGTGACAATAAAGGTGAAAAAAAACTCACTTTTTTCAGATTTTTTAAAATTACAATTAATAGTTTTCACCAGCTTTGTTCTTTTTTTCCCCTCCACTTCAGTAGAAAACATAATATTATTTATTATGTTAGTTTCTTCATCAGTGTTTTTTTTCTCCCCTCCCAAAAGGAAGGAAGAGGAGAAAAGTGAAAGAAAAGGCTGAAAGATAAACCCCCAGCTTTGTTCTGACAGCGAACTTTAAAATGATGCCTTCAAATGTGTTTATTTTTTGACTAACACTGTAAATTAGAAACTAAGGAACTCAAAATAAATATATGTAGGATAAATTAGACGTGAACTACAATAAACACCAGAAACAAGGTTTAGTCTTGGCTTGTGTTAGTAAAACATGTGGCTTTGATGACGTGTGGATGACATGACTTTCTTTACTAGGGATGCAAACAATTAATCGACTTACGATTAATTGTCAAATAATGATTTATTAGATTAAAATTCCTTCCATTC
>JARVJO010000082.1:21108740-21128729 GCA_031762555.1 Cynodonichthys magdalenae | reverse complement strand
AGACCCTTGATTCAAGAGAAAATGTCAGGATTTTAAGAAAATGGCCGCTTATCAATTAATCGTTAGTCGATCGATAAGATCAATCAATTTTAGATTAATTCATTAATCGATAACTTGCATCCCTACTCCTTACTGATTTGTAACAATGACTATTTTGTGTCGAAGCCAAATCCACATCTGCAAAAACAACAAGTGAAAGGAAAACAACTTATTTGTTTACAAAAAACAACATGTTTTATCAGTATGCACACCAGTCATTTTTTATAATCATCACCCACTGCAAAGCAGCAGTTATATTTGTGTGTGTGTTCAGTTTTGGGTTAGTAAAACACAAAAACAACTATCACACAGTCAGTTTCACAGATGCTGAGCTAAAATTTGGTGTAGTAGCTGGTATCCTTATCCTTAGCATTGCACATTATCTTTAAAACTTTGCCACTAACAATTGGATACAACACTATCGGTTAGCAAGATATTTCATGAACTAATGAACAGACTTTAAACTTACAGAAAGCAATCATCAGATGCACAGCTGGTTAGTTTTTTAAGTCAACCAACCTAAGAAAGAACAAAAATGTCCATATCTCAGTCATTTCTTAGCATAAGATAAGCTTTGTTGAAAATCTGGCATGAACGGCGATAGGCGATATGAAGAACTTGCAGATAATCCAAGCACTGAATCAGGTGTGTTGGAGCAGAGAAACGTGGAAAAGCTACAGGATAATGACCTTGAGGATATAAAATATCAAGGTGAGTCATCTTTGCAAAATCTGCTTCTTCTTTTAACAGCTCCCTTTAGAGTTTATCTGACTCCACTTCACCTTTATCCTCCGTCACACCAAGCCCCTGCAGATTCTCCACAACATCCATGAACCTTCTCTGTGGCCTTCCTTTCCTCCTCTTCCCTGGCTGTTTCATATCCAACATCCTCAATCCCTTTTTAGCATTTGTTCAAATCATCTCAACCTAAACTGCCCTTCAGATATACAGTAATTTGAGCCATTGCCACAATATATTTGTCAATACTAACAAACTGAAGTCACTCGGAAACAAGTCTAAAAAATGTCAAGGTTGCAAATTAGGGTCGGGCAAAATCATGTGTGCAATCAATGGTCAGAAAAACTGTCACTGCAATTACTTAGATTAGTGCCACATGATGATGATGATGATATACTCTCACTATCAAGCGTGAATGTATGCCCAATGGTGGAAGGCGGTGTGAGGCAGCTAACCCTAACACTAGCGGTACAAACTTGTTTAGTCACCTGAAATGCCAACATAAACTGAAGTACAAGGAAAGCCAGAACCTGGGAACCAAGACCCCAGCTTCAGTGCACTCAATCTGTCCCTGATGAGAAACAAAGTACGAGCTGGAAGGAGATACCACGAGCCGCATTTTGCATTACTAAAGATCTGCTGCCACTCTGTACTGTGCAAAAGGTGGGTTTCAATTCACAGCCTACTGTTTTAACTTGTTAAAATAAAGAAGTTAGTTTAATGATTTTAGGTGTAATTTTTGAACACAGGGTAATTGATTTACATTCAAACATATGCAAGGGCAATTGTCATCTTTTAGCTGTCATATTATTTGTTAGTGGCCAAATGCCATAAATAATCATGATTAATTTTTTATGCCAATATCGCCCAACCCTAAAGAAGATGATCATTCAAATCAACTTAAAAGTTGAAATGAATTCTCAATAAATTTCTGGTTCCACTAGCAAAAGCATGAGTAGCCTATTATTTAGTAGCCTGGTAAAAACTAGCCCCTTGTCCTACTCTTTGCTTCATACAAAGGGTCTGGACCTCTTGAGAAACGATTTCTTGCTGGGGTCATGGACTCTGTTGAAGTTTGAAAATGATTGGATCTGATTTTACCCAATCACTAACATTTGGTACGTTTGGCAGATCGACCATGAAGGAAGCTACGCTAAGAAGCTAACCGGAAATAGCGTACGCTGTAAACAACCATCCCATACTGGGAAGAGAGAAGTACTTAGACATATTTAATTTAATTTAATTTGGAAGCCTTAACATGGACCGAAAGGCTTCTTTCACTTCCTCCACTGCCATTGCTAAACTACAGGCAGACTAAAACAGCTGACTGGTCTGGTTGAAATTCTACCAGAGAAATCCAAGTCACTGGAAGAAATTCCCAGACGGAGCAGAGAAGGGAGATTAGAATTGAGTGGAATTGCATAGGAAGGCAGTCTAATTATGCTGTTACTTCTTATTAAAATTAACAAAAAGAGATAAACATGCACGTATCAGTCATAGCAATCAAACCACTGAGTGGGTCTATAGTTTCCAAAAAAACTGATTTGACTGGAAAATTTCAGCACAGTTGTATTATGATAGAAAAGAAAAAAAACAGAATTTTCTCCTTTTACTTCAATAAAAAGCATAATTAAAAAGAAAACCTACCTGCTACGGTAACTAAGAACATATTTGTCTTATCTGTTTCCATTTAGAAGATGTGATTCATCCAATCTAATGAGCTCTATAAGTGCAAAAGAGTTAACTCTGCCCAATACAGTTCTCCAAAGGCATTTTGGTATTCTGTAGGTGTGTCTCTTAGTGTGTTTCAGTCCTCAGACCGGTCCCCGAGCCCAGACTTGACAGTTAAACCTACAGTGACAGACGAGTGTGATTCAATCATCTGCTTAGTCACTTTGACACGCTGCCAGCTTGTTATCATCGTGAGTGTGATGTGACTCATCCTAATCGGCAGACTGTTACCCTGAACCAAAGCAGATACCCTTGCTGTGATTCTTGGCTACCAAACACACTTCATACACACGTTTCACCAAGGTGCCAGCAGAGCACATCAGTCTGTTATCCAAACAACACAATATCATTAGTCCTCTCCTTTTACAGCAAACTGTCATATTTTTCAATCAATACCGCTAAAATACTTCTTCTGCTACGACAAGGAATTTATGTCTTTAAAAGGAAAAATAACAAGACTATAAGATGATCAGAAACTTTAACACTGCCATTATTTTTTCAATAGATGTATGGTTATTGGTGTAAACAGCAGAACTGTGGTGACAAGTAGTCCTCTTCTTGAGCATCTTAGTGGTCACATGTAAAAACTGATGGTAAAGGTTGAAATAACAGCATTAGAATGAATTGATGGTTTTCTGGTTTTTTTGGTCTATTTGTATTTTCGTGTGTTCTGTTTGTAATTTAGTTTTGTTATGTACTTCTAAGTTTCTCAGTCAGTCATTCCTTAAACTTCACTTAGTTCACCTGTTATTCATCAGTAGCTTCTCACCTGTTGTCACTCCACTATCACCTTCTCTGGTGTAAATATTGTTTTTCAGTGTTGGCTGTCAGAGCTTTGCATGTACTGCAAGTCCTCATTCCTAGTGTCTAGTTCGGTTTCGGTTTCAGTTCTTTGTTACATTTGTTCGTCTGGTTTTTGTTTTCATTTTGTAATAATCCTGGAGTTTACCTGCCTGCCTCCTGTCTGTACTCTTAGGTTCATCACGTCACCAATTGTTCCAGACCAGCTTTGGAGTTTTAAACACTGAAGTTATTTTAAGATGGCAAGAGAGCTGAGAAGATAGTGAGAAAAGTGTGTGAACTGTAACTAGTTATTAGCTCACCAATTCAGTCTGAGTGGATTTCTATCTTAAAGGAACTCCAATTCCCAAAATTTCACTTCAGTTCAGGTAAACATTATTATTTGTCATTTTACATTACAGTTGTTTCTGCAGAAAGATTAGGACATTTCTGGCAGAAGTTCCACAAGGTTGCAGCAATAATCCACTTCAACTAATCCAGTCAGAAAAGAACTCTGATGTTCAAAGAGCTAACTAAAACAAGATGCCAACAGTTCATAACTTATACACAGAAACCCAGTTTAGTATGGTCAAGCTATACTTTTAAGTCCGGGTTAGGTGTTCTTTTAGTTTATATATATATATATATCATTGTGTTACCCAGATCTGTTTGGCCCAAATTTGTCTGTTTTTGATTAATTTCTTAATTCCTCTAAAGTTTGAAGTGTAACCTGTAACCAAGCCTTCACTAGATGCGTGTATGCGTGACCACACGCTACCCCGTTATCATAGTGATCGGTTTCATACGCATTGAATCCTGGGATACCCTTGGCTGGGAAGGATACTCTGATGCACCTTGATTTTTGAGATTTTGTGGGCCGCATTCCTCGGTTAGGTTAGGAAGGGCCTTTGAAACAGGGCAGCACTCGGCGCGGGGCAGTGACTATGCCGACTAGGCTGACAAATGCGCACTCATGAGGATGCAGTATTACAAAGTATTCCAACGAAGCTAACTTTATTATTTTAGACAAGGAAAAGTTTGGGGAACTGGCTCACTATAACTATCATACAACCTGCAGAGCTGGCAGCTAATGCAGTGGTGTGCAAGGGGAGGGGTCATGATTCTGCATCTGAACATGACCGGAGGGATTTGACCTCCACTTTCCCTCTGATGTTTTATTTTTTTTTAATTGACTCATCAAACTGCAAAAACCCTATGACAGAAAATTTTAGCAGTTTTGACTTTTTCATATTGGGGTATACCATGCAACGAAACAGAAAAATAAACAAAGTTTGAACCCAAGTGTATATATTTTTTTGTTGATTATTTTAAAAAAATTACGCATTCGTAGCCCCACAGGCAATAAAACAAAATTAGCATGACTTTGGAGCACTCTGGCACAGGAGAAAACTGGCAAAGAAGAATAACTTCTCCCAGCTGGGAGATCAGTGCAGAAGACTGCCATGGGAGGAGGAGGAGGAAGAGGAGGGAGGGGTGTGTCTGAACATGCAGCCCCTCTGGGTAGACAGGCAGCAACATTCAAAGCACTTCCTGCCCTGTGCTCAGTCCAAAGGAACTACTTGTTAAAGCAAGGAGAGTAAAACTCCCAGAAATCAGGTGGGAGCACTAAAATAATAAACTCAAATCCAAACCTTTCATGTCGGTTTTAAATCATGTGTGTTGAGGAAGGACAGAGTTGTAGTCATGTTGGTCAAACCTTGAGAATAATGTTATGAGACTTGTGCAACGTTGTCAGATGTCCTGCTCAAATCCTGTTGTGAATAACTCTCAGCCAATACTAGGGCTGAAAAAATTCCCTCGAATAATTTGATTACTGAAAATCCTCTAGACAAATTATCTGCCTTGAAGCTTCGTTAAATGTAGAAACTGTTAAACTATTCAGCCATTTTGTCTGGCCGGACTGTTATTTGTGTTGCACAATGCTAGCGCTTCCGCTAATGGCTACGTTGTTGACGCGTGAATGTGAAGTGCTATTTTTGTTGTTTTAAAGGTAAGTTGGTTATGGCAGCCATCTTGAATTAGGTTGACCTCCATATTAATCAATTGTAGATGTTTATTCATTAATTATTATCTGTGAAATATTTTAGTTGCCGACAAACATACAAATGAACAATAACAATATTATGCAACTTTGCCTTTAAATATACAATATTTCCAGTGAGTTTCTTGTTTTCTCAATCATTTTCCAACTTTAGTAAAGAAAGTTTAAATTTATTTAACCAGTAACTTCAAATTTGAAAGTAAACTTTTCAATTTGAGTCAAATCCAACGTCAAGCTTTCCAAACAGAAAAACAACGTAATCTCAGCATCCTCCTCTCAGCTGAACATCAACAGAACCAAGGTTGGATTCAGTGGAATAAACTCCAAACATCCAGAGGGATTATAAAACCCAACTGGCATGTGAAACCACTGATGCCTGAGGAGGAAGCGGGGCCGACCAAAGGTGTTTTCCTCATTACACACAGCCCCAATATCTAAAAAAGATAATTCCAGCTGCCACTCTCTGGATCATCTGGAGGAGTCATTCTCCCTTCAGTGGCAAAAGCCTTTCTCCATGATTTAAAGGAATAGTTCAGATCTGTTTTTCGTTGTTTGTCTCTATGTGTACCTGTAATGGACTGATGACCTATCCAGGGTGGACCCTGCGTCTCACACAGTGACTGTTGAATATAAGAACTTGAAAGGAAATGTAGGCAAAATAAAATAGATGGATGGATAGACTGGGTAACGATGCAATGATTTATTAAATATCATGAGTGAATCCATATAATATTTTTGAGACTGCAAAAATCCACTTTGATCTTGGTCCTGCTCACACTAGCCATTAGTCTACATATGTCAAACTCAAGGCCCACAGTCCAAATGTGGCTCACCACTGAATTTTATGTGGCCCATTCAAAGATGTATTAATGTCTTAAAATAAGTGTCTGCTGTTTTATAGCAAGCATTGACCATAACCTACATCTCCCATAATGCATGTTGATTATTTTACCCACAAAATGACGGCATCCTTCCACTAGGTGGAGGGGCACAGGTTTCAAAAGTAGCTGGCAAAACTTGCTGTGTAAAATTTCCATTTCGCTGCATTCTACTTTTGCTGCGGCCCAGTTATACTGGGAAGTGGGAATTTCCTACTTACAAGTCGTAAATTTAAACTGGAACGTCCGTCCAGTAGAAACTCCCTGCTGGAAAGTGGAGGCAAATCAGACAACCCAAGTTCAGAATTGAAGATGGACTTACAACAACTCAACAGTGAGTAAAACTCTCTTACTTTTAATTGTACAGTATTTCTCTGTTATTTATTTCACATTTAGTCAGTTGTACATGTTGTACTTTGCAGTGTTTATAAGACGCCGGGTTAAAACACTGTTTCTATGCAGGAAAAACCACATAGTGCTTAGTTATTGTTTGTTAGCAGTGCTCAGCCATAGCAAAGAGACGAGGAACGTGACGTTTTGTATTTAGTTTAAGTTAATTACAACTGACCTTTAGAGGGCCACCAGTGGCCAACGCTCATGTGGCCCTCCTATCTGCAGTCGTTTAAAGCACTATCTACAACAGGTAAGATACTTCGTGTTAATAAACCTTCCAAAGAACCCCACTTCAAAAAACTTACAAACATTAAGACCAGGCAAGAGCAACAAACTTCACAATGATGAAATCACAGCTTAAATAAAAAAGGCTTTTTTTGTTGTTGCTTTTCTGTCTTTTCAGTGAGCAAAAAATCTAAAAGTAAAAGGGAAAAAAAGAAAACTGTTGCCTGTTGACTTATATCTCTGTTCTTAATGATGGCTGCCACTCCTTTAGGAGCTTAATTAGAGACTGAGGTGGTTGCACGCGATGGGTCTGGCCCGAGGCAAAGACCTGCGACAGGTGAGCGGCTGAGCTCTTTGGTGTTGGAGCTGCTCAGAAGCATGCTGTCTATTTGGCCCTTCAGCCCAATCAGGCTGAAAGTGGGAGAGGATTGGATAGGAAGATGAATCATTAACATGCCTGTCAAGCTGAATGACCCTCAAGGAAAACCACACGCTACCCCCCACAAAAAAAACTTTTTTTTTTTGAAAATGTGCCTTTATTTATTCAGTATCACTCCTTCAAGTGTGAAAATCAAAGCTGCAGCAACAAAAACTTGGCTTCATTAAAGACCTGGCAATCATAGAAGGAATTTGTTTCACCTGATTTAAACTAAGATTATCTTATGTTGAGAAAAGAAAGTTTTTGCTGTTTTAGAGATTTTGCACGATGTAGTGTTCAGAGGTTGATTGGATTGACCCCAAAAGTTATTCAAAAATATGCTTGTTTTTGTCTTTAAGGTATAAGTGATAGTAACTGCATTAAAGCTCATTACTTAACTCATTACATTACTTTGTTCACTAACAAGAAGCTGGGGTTTATCAAGATGCACCAGTCTTGTTTTTTCACCAAGAGGCCGCTGACCATGCCCTTCACAATGTTTACAAAAATGGATTCCTCCACATAAAGTCAACAACAGAGCTTATCTTGAGCCGGGGCACAATCTCTGTCTTTAAGAGGCAATAAATCTGACAGATAATGTCATGACTGATGCCTTTTCAGTGGTGACTCTCGTTATCATGCGCTCTATAAAAAGTGCAGGAAACCGTTTGTAGTCCCATGGGTTGAAAATGACACATCAAATGCCCACTACTTTTAAAGAGGTTTGAAATGTTTCAGTTCTTTTGTTTGTTTTTTGGAGGTCTGATTTGTGTTGGACTGATCATGCAAAGCACGTTCATATATTTTTTAAATCCTTTGTACAAATCCCAGCTGAAGTCAAATTATGGTAGAGAAAAGAGAAACTAACAGGATGACAATCAAAACAAACAATAAAAGCTGTGTATGAAGCCGCAAACAGAAAGGCTAACATCATCTGACCTGTTGTTATATAATTCAAACAGAGCAGAAAGGAATACACCACCAGTCAAAGGTTTAGACTCACTTACTTATTAAATGTTTTTTTTTCCAACATTGTGGGTTAGTACTGGGGTCATACAGACTACGAAGGAACACATAAGGAGCAATGTAGTGAACTTGGAGGAACAGAATATGTTTTGTAATTTTGATTGTTCAAGTTGGGCACCTTTTGGTTTTATTGCAGCTGTGCACACTCGTGAGGTACTGTACTGTAAAGTTTTGATGTGGTTCCAAAGAATGCCAAGAGTGTGCACGGTTGTGGTCAGAGCAAGTAGTGCCTGCTATGACTGGTCTAGAATCTGGGGCATACTTTGGTTTGTTTGGCACTTTTGGGCTTACTACATGGTTCTTTAAAGGATGTGTTGCTTCATAGTCTGGATGACTTTGGTGTTTATTTGCAATGGAGGCAAAAGAAGAAAAGAATAGAGACACTGAATGAGAGGGTGTGTCCAATCTTTTGACTGGTAGTGTAAACTGAAGGTGTGGAAACACAGATAAGGATGAAGCTACAGTTTCCGACCAACACTGAATAAAAATAACACAAAGTTATTCAGGGCTTTTCATCAGTGAGACCATACAGCTGCAGCTATGTCTTTAAAAGCAAGAGTGATGGGTGGATCGACCGACCTACTAACCCTGTTTGTTCAAGTTGTACCTACACTAAAAAAAAAATATCAAAATGTTTGCATTGAATTTACTTAAACAAATTATGTCAACAGGTTCTACTCAACTGAATTGAGTATTAAAATCTATATTATTTTAAGAATACATAAAGGCTCAATATCAACCTCATATTACATTCAGTGTAAACATGAACTGATTTTTACCAATAAAAATGCCTCTGTGTCAAGCTTAGTTTTTGTTTCCTAATGCCTAAATATTAGCATTCATGCTAAACCACATTTTAGCTCTTTTCCTACTCGTTTTTTTCAAGATTCCTGTCGTCTTCCTCCATGGCTCAAAAATTCACCGACAACAATGGAGCAGTTATAGTCCCAGAAGTTTTACAACTAAATTACAATTTTGGGGGGGGGGGGGGGGGTTTGACATGAAGCGCACACTTGTCAAAATAAAAGCTGTAACACACAACAGTTTAATGCGATGACTTATTGTTTACAAGTTGATTTAATTTGCCTCTTATATTGCATGACATTGGATGTGACTGAGCACCTGCACATCGCGAAGACGATGCTCAAACAATAAAACGTGCAGCTCTAGTGTCAACAAGTTTGTTAAACAAAAAAGCCAACCAACCAAAACCAGTGATGCTATAAGTTATGCCAAGTTTGTAATTTTGTACATGTATTTTCTAAAGAGCAGACAATGCACACTGCACTGGATAGAGAGCATACTTCCGCACACCCCTTATCTGACCAGTCACTAAGCATACAAGATGACATCACCAGCTTCACAAGCCCCCCCTTCCGTTTCAGTCTGAATGGGAAGAAAACAGCACTGACCTCGGAGCAGACCGTCTCTATGGTGGACTTGTTGTGAACAACTGAGGAAAAATAAAAGAATGCCGACAACAGACAGAGCAGAAAAGAAAAATCCTGTGCATAAAAGAGGACTGATAAGTCATGCAGGTAGGTGATAAGAGACAAAGGTCCTACGTGCTGAAACGCGCCATGACCAGAGAGATGAAGGCCGCTGATAAGAAACATGGAGCTGAAGGTGGCGAAACACAGGGATCTGAAATGGAACGACAGGAAGAAGGAAAGCATAGAGTGAGACAGAAGCTGGAGTCCCTCACAGTTGCACCTGTGAGTAATCTTCAGGTTTGTCAGTGTGTTTGGAAGGGCGTCTGTGCAGGCTTCACTTCCTGTAAAAGGGCCGGCTGAATATGTAATCTGTCCTCTTTCATCCCCATCCTTTATTGCTGCCCGCCTGGCCATGTACAGTTACTTTGCTGTGCTGTTGATCAGGGTGGCATGAAAACAGCACTGACACAACAAACTGTGTGTAAACCACACAAGGCAGCTCTCAGGGTCATATCTCCTCCGGCAGCCAAACCGAACGTGGCCTTCATCACGTCCATTCTTATACAGGCGCTTTAAAGAAAACAACAGACAAATCCACTAACCAGAACAAAGAAAGACGACCAATAAATACAGATGACTCAACGAGTTTCCCAGGTGTTGGGTTATTTTGGCCGGACTCTCCTGTCCTGCTCGTACTCTGTTTTGGAACAAATATAAAACTCCCTTGATATTGGAATGTCAAGACTCTGACAACACACGAGTACACACTCACTCCTTCGTCTTTCCTACACATTTGCAGGCTCTACTTCAGAGGGCAGAAAACAGTGTTACACAACATTACACAGCAGTGGCAGAAAACACAGATTTCTGAATGCACAGCTGTTTCATGGTTTTGTCAAACTGTAGCTCCCGTCTTATATTGTTGGGACCATTCTCCCGATTGTGTGACGCGGAATGTAAGAGTTTCATAACATGATCTTAGAGGAGCTAAACTTGTTTTTTTTCCTTTTCAGACCAAACATTCAAGAATATTAGAGCAGTTAGAAGGACCTACATGTTTGTTTTCATGTCAGGGAAATGTGATCATCATTTGTGAATGTGGCATTTGCCAACAACAGCAATGAAAGTGTTTAGTAATGGTCTTTGGTTAATTATTTTTTCTAAAATGGAGTTTGAAAGAGTGCTACAAACATTAAGAAGATGAAGTTTTATGAGTCGAGACTCATACAACAAGTTGGTAAAAAAGAGCATATTATAGACCACGTATTTATAGCTTCTTTTTGGTCAGGCTTGATGCAGTTTTAATAGTTACGATGCTAGAAGAGCATAAAAATAACTCAACTAATCAACATATGCTTTTATAAGGACTACTCATATCCCATTTTGTCCCTCAGGAGTCCTAAATGTACTAAGAAAGTACACATTTGATACAAATTTTACATCTATTTTAGTCAAACCTTGAAAGAAAATAGTTATGCCCTACCTCAGGTAATATCACACAATGTGTTAGTGCTGAGTGTGTTAAGGATGATTCTTAGCTACTACCAAATCAAATTTTAAAGTAATAGCTATAAAAGTATCAAAAAGGATGTATTTATCAAATAAGGCAAAACAATGGCAAAGAACTTACAAAGAACTACGAGGAGCATGAAGAACATGAAATACAACCACACTGGCGATCGGATGCACAATGAACCGACAAACACTGACGACATGAGACAGAATATAAAGGCCAGACTAATGAGGCTAAACGAGGGAAGAACAGGTGAGAAGATTAACAGACAGGACAGGACGGAAACACACTGGGATTCACAGAAGAAAAACAATAACAGAAAGGACACAAAAAGACACAGATTGAGATATTTATGTTATTAGCTCAGTTGACTGCGAAGGAAATCTTGAATTGGGTTGACTTGAACAGCTGTCGATATACATTTCAATGTAAGTTCTTGAGATATTTTTCTAACACCCCAATAGATAAGGGCAAAGTTTGCATGCAATCATTTAGCGCTTGGCATATGTGTTGGGGATAACTCTTAACTTCTACCACACAAAACAAGACAGACACACAAACACCAGCAAAAATATTCTCACCCACCTTTTAGGACAAGGACTACAAATGTTAAAAGGACTGTAAAGTTGTTCCTTGTGATCAAAAAGCACCAATTTAAGCCTTATGATCAATTGTGAGACCTCTGGGTGTTTTGTCTGTCAGCACACTCTGATGGTTCATGATAATGACAGAGTGGAGGAACTCACAGGTTAAGGTAGAGTTTATGTTGGAGTTCAATGAAAACCAAACAGATTTTTCTCTATGAAAACAAGAAAAAACATTGGGGATGAAATATGCTTTTATTTTAAGTCCCTGTCTTTTTTTCACCAACGTTTGGTTTCTACGGATCCCAGTCCAAGCAGATTAGGAAAGCACTCGTTTTCCTGGAGCAAGCTGTCCGCTGTCCATCAGTCCACATCAAGCACATCCAATGCGTTGGCCTTCGCCCCACCACCCCCTCCTCCTCTTTCTCGCAAGAAACTGAGGCCGAAGATGGGCGCCATGCCAAATACACTAGATAGTTTCATCCACAGCTGCACTCAGGCGGCTGCCCCCAAGTAACAAAAGAGTCCACTCATTAAACTGAAACCGTCTCCTGCAGAAAGAGACAAGCAGGGACAGAGAGACTGACGACAAATGTTTCAAAAGCAGAAAACTCCCAGAAAACTTCACCCAGGAAAATATTATTCTTTGGCAGAAAAAAATATATAAATGTTTGTGCAGAGGGAAAGCCTCTTGTTACAGTGAGAGCAGTAAGTATGAAGCCTGTCTTAGAAATTGATAGTAGCTGATACCAGATGAAAAAGATATCTGGTTTTGTGTCTTCAGGCTATGCACAGCATGCTTCCCACGTGCCAAAATGTATCCGATCTTTCTATTCCATGAAAAAACAAACAAAAAAAACAAAACATGAACACTACCATCTGCAAAAGCATGTTATCAGTCTACTTGTTGCTGTTTTGTTGTCAGGTAGTTAAAACGAACATGCAAACAGAACTGACAAGTTTAATTTTATTAATTTGTCAATCTTAGATACCTTGGGTTTGTTTTCTGTGAATGTTTTGAAGAATCAATGAGGCAGAATGTGTAGCTTCATATTTTTATCAGTAACCTGTGTACACTGATCCATCACAAAAAGAAAAAACAAACTCAATGGACTCTGTTGAAACAAACTCCGTATGTATAGTTTTATTAGCTTTGAGAACCACAGCAACAGATTTTAGACCCAACTTTTTGCTAAAAATAGGCATCAGCAGCTATTAATGCAATTAGTTTTAATAGATTTAATTGAATGATTGTCGCTCCTTGGTTATAATAAGAATAATGGGAAACAATTAGTTATTAATTCTTGGTAGTTAGATTTGGCAGAAATGGGTTCCTGTGTGGGATTCCCATTGCTTTAAAATAGTTAGTTAAAACTAAACACGTTTCATTGAATAAGAGGTGGAGTGTTCTTTAAGCCAATTTTCTCCTTTCGACTAGCTTAATGATGCCCCAATTATACTGATGGCTCTAAAGATAATCTTTTGAGATATTCCTGCCAGGTATGAGGTCATCTAGTCGGCTAAGAAGGACGTTGGGACCGCTCCGACCTTAAATCGGGGATATTCAACATGTTGGATTGTCTTGGCTCAGATATCTCAGCGTGTGGTGCTCCCTGAGGACAAACGAGTCCGCAGCCTGTTGAATGTGATGTGTAACCAATCAGAAAGAGGTGACAGAAACACGGAGGGGCATCCAAAATACAGAAAACAAAACAACGTCATGGGACACCAAAAAGTCTGGTGGACTTATCTCTGAAATATAATCCACAAATTATCGCCATCACTTCTTCCTTTTTGGTCGTGTTTATTTACTCTGAATTCATGTTTGATTTTTACGAGGTTTTGTGAGATTTCCAGTCTGACATCTGAATGTTGGTGAGTGAAATCTGTTGGTGTGTATTCTTTGCCGTGTGGCTGTGCACCACACTGCAGGACCAAACTTGGTATATTTATGATTTTTTATCGCCATGTGCAAAGTACCTCAGGTTTTAAAAATCAACCAACACTTGTAAAAATGTTGTCGTGTGAACCAGGCATTAAATGTTTTATTAGTCCATTTCTTGACCAAACCATGAACACAGAATCATGCATACTTATAAACACACCTACAGTGTATTTAAACTAAAAAAGCTGCAAAGTTTTCCATTTTTAAAATAAAATAAAAAATTGTACTTTGTTAATGTAGTTGTGTTTTTATTTGAAAGGTTTTAAGTAAGGCCTTTTAAAGTGGGTTTCTGCAAAATCATTTTATAAATAATATCTTATTTGTTGTGGACTTGACAAAAAAAGTTGCCTTTTTCTCAAAATATGTCTCTTTTGCTTTATTGCAACCTAAAATAACAGACACCCAACATTTTGTATCAACAGATGAGCGAGAGTTGGACGGTGCCTCTGATGTTTGACCAACATGTCAAACAGTACGTTTGCTGACATAAGCGTCCTATCGTCTTAAATATAATGAAATGTCAAAACCCAGTTGTTCTGTCCTGAACAATGAGTAATATCTGAGACATAAATATTGTGACTGAGAGGTCCACCAGAATGTTTTGCCATTGTGTTGCCATGCTGCTATCGCGGCTAAAAATGAGGGGAAAATGAACAATGTGGTTCTGTTCAGCTCTAAATATATTGAGGATGCTAACCGCAGTGACATTCTACCACTGCGTTTGATTAGTTACAGCTTCAAAACAGTCAAGGATCTCTACTCTTATAGTAACATACAAGATGGCCACATAAGCCCTAATTTCATCTGAGGAGTCCCACCAGCAGCCTGTGTTTTCACTGAGAGCCTCTAACATTAAAGACTGCTGTGCACTATTTCTGTCATTTGGTTAACTTTTACAGAATGGCCCTCTGACGACCAGTAGTTAGAGCAGTGTGTGTGTGTGTGTGTGCTGAGCTGAGAGAGCAGCACCGTGCAGGATAAAAGTTTCTCGTCAAACATTTCATGTGCAGCGAGGACAGAGCTCGGTGCCGAGCCCACGTAACCTGACGCCTGTAGGTGATGGCATGTCGTGCTTTCGAACGAGCCTGTGTTGCAAGTGTATGTTTTGGTGAGAGGGTAGGCGGGCAACAAATTTGACGGCTGAATAAGACTTTAATCTCTAATGTTAAACCAATGTAGGACAGTCCTACATAGAGTGAAGGAAGGATCGTATGAAGTAGTTGTGTTAGCAAAGGTTAAAGAACAGAGTGAAGTTTTCTCTCATGAGAGTATTAACAGCTCAGTTGGATTAGTAAATGATCATAAAAACCTAGTTTGATGTTAAAGTACACACAGCAAAGAGAAGAAAATTGAGAACTAGCTTAAAAAAACAATTAGGTTGTCAGAAAAGACTAACTGGTTAAAAAATAACTACCTTCAGTTAATCTCAGACAGGACTGGATGTCCGATCATTGCCCCAGACTGACCAGACAACAAATACATAGTTCCCAAATGACATCCCATTTCCTACATCTGGGCACTGATCCACCTATTGGATAGGATTAAAAACAAAGAAACTTTCTACTTTAATGAATGCGTGAGAGAGCGATAATGGTAGTGCACTGCTAAGTTAAAAAGTGTAAAAACAGAGCAGGTCAGTCAGTAAAGCCAAGTTTTCATTATTTCCCCAAGAATCTCCCTCCACAAGCAAGGCCCTTACCCCCCGGGCACCAGAGATGGCAGCTTGGAAGAGCATTCGGCATAATAAAAGTTTTTAAGTTGTAGCCATGAAGTTCGCTTGTGAATTCGAATGAAATAAAATTGAATTGTAATTAATCGATTCAGAACCTTGAGAATCAAAATTGATTCGCTTTAGGGAGTTGGCCATGATACCCAGCTCAAACGTAATTCTCAAGGTTTAACCCTTTTGCGTGAAAAATCAAAATTTTTTAATGCAAAATGGTCAGACCTTGGCAGTACACTTCTTTAAGAAACTCTTCCTTTAAGGTCTTTAACTCATAATAATTTTGAAAAGCTCCAAGATCTCGATCTTGTCCTGTCCCTGCATTGCTGCAGAACCATTGCTGCAGAACCATTGCTGCTGAACCATCCAACCAGAAGATGCATCTGAGAATCAGGAAGTTTCCACAGCTCTTGTGATTCCATGTTGTTATTTTTAGCAGCGGGGCTCATCTAACAGGACGGTACTGTGCTCCTGTACTGCCCTGACACTCAGCAACCTGCAGTGTCCTGTAACCCCCCCACTCCAAAGAACTAGGCCACCCAGTGAAGACATCAACATGCTGATTGTTGGTCTCCAGAACATTTACCTCATGTTTTACCCCTGCCCCCATCCCCTGCACATTGGTCAACTGGTTCCCACACTCCCGTCTCTATAGCAAGCATCATTGCTCACCAAACTTTACCCCCACAAACGGGCCAATGAGCAGTGACCTCATCATACAGCGCCCACGCACAATTTCATGTGTAGTCAAAAAAATTAAACTCCTACATTTTGGCACACTGAGATAAAGCTAGAGCTACGCCCAACCATTTACCTGTCATTGGTATGAGTTCTAATGAGCATGGAGTGTGAAAAAGTTGTTTTTATATTCTGCTGGAGCCATGTGGGGTTGGTTTGGTCTCATCTGGTCTCCAGTTTTTCATAAACCATCAGTTTGTTAAACCCAGTTTTTACACAATTCTTCAATCACATTTTAGATATGAACGGTGGTGCAGAAAAGTTTGTAAAACTACAAACTATCCATATTTCTGCAGTGAGTTTATCAGTTTTGAAATTGTGCACAAATGTAAAAAAGTTTAAAACTGTTTGTTGTACGTAGAAAAATATTTTCCAACAAAATCTTTTAGGAAAAACTTTAGAACTTCAAAATTTAAAGCTGCAGGTCTTTGTTAAATTTGACAAAACATAAAAAACTATCATGTCCTGTTGTCCTGCATTACTTATGTGTTGGATTATCTGCTAAAATCAATAGTATTTTTCAGTTCCAATACTTGAAAACAAAGAAACCGAAGGACAGAAAATATATTTATCACCGTTTGCTGAAAGTGGTTGAGAAATCATGGTTTTGTAATCAAAATATCTCATGAAGCCCTGGATGGATTTTAGTGACACTTTCAGAGTGATTATTGGAATTTAATTGACAAAAAAATTAAAATACTGTGCTGTGATTGGTCAGTGTGTACACCTGTCAAATCACCATCTTGATCAGCAGATATTACTCTGTTCAGTCATGCCTCACAGAGGCACAGAATTACTGTTACAGGTGTAATTTTTATTATACTTTTCTTCCTACTTCATATTCAGGCACTGTTGTTTTCTTCCTGCAGCTTTCATGCAGCTCTGTCCATCTGCTGGCTTCTTGAGCTTTGTGGCAGGAAAAAAAAAGGCTTCTCTGATCAAAGGCCCTGAAGTTCCAACCAAACAGCCTGCAGCTATCAAAACCGTTTGTTTATTCTGCATCGCCATGACAAGATCAGATAAGAGGTTTAAAAATGTAAGGGACTAAAGAAGCAGGTAGACGTTGACAAAGCCAGGTGAGCAGGTTACAGTGGCTGAATGTGTTTAGTGGAGGAAACAGAGAGAGATAAGGGAAAATATTTGTTTTCCGTGCTGCTGGTTACAAACCCCAACAACAACACAGGATTGGAAAACTTTTAACTTTTTTATGAAGCGAAGCCCATAAAAACACAAGTTAAACTTTTCTATAGTAACAGTGTCTCTTAATTCTCCTTAAAATAAATTTTTGCTTCTTTTAGGAAGCATTTCCATCACAGCAGAGTAAAAAACTGTCAAAGTGCCAACCCTAATGAAACACTCCCCTTCCTTGGGTGACCAAAGATCTCCAAAAACAATGTCACCCTGGAAAAACAAGTGTCGAGCTACGGCTTTGACTGCCGCTGACTTCCAAGGATGGAACAAGTAAAGCATACCCATGCAGCGAAGGAAACATAACTCACAGCTAGGGTTGCCTCCCCATGACTCCAAAGCCTCCAACTCAGACCACAGCCTTGAAACACTACACCTGCTAACAAGGCGGCCTGACATTTCGCCTCCACGATTTACTTTTCTCTGTATTTATGATCGCTTGTCTATTTTGAAGCCAGCCCTTCTCATCTTCCCTTTGGATTTCCTTGCACATTTCCGCCTTTCCATTAAAAAAAAATGGTACCAACCCTCGATGGGTGAACTCTGAACCTCACGGCAGAACCGGGAGGTGAGGCGCGAAAAGGAAACGGGGGGGTCAACTCGTTCACGATTCGCACCATAAAGCTTCCTGAAAAGTCGCTCGGGCTGAATAAGCAGGAGTATGTTAACCTTTCACCTTCACACGCACCAAAAGTGTAGAGTCACAGGAAACGGCCCCACAGGGGTGTCTTTTGAAAGTTATATTTGTTTGACAGAGTGTAAGCAAAAAGACACGTAGACATATCCCCACCCCCACCCCACACAGAGCAGGTGTTTGTTAAAGCTGTCCCAAGAGAGGAACCTTGGCTACAGCGTTGTGTGATCGCTCCCACCTGTGGAGCTCAAATATGAGACATTTATTATACAGGGGGGACTTATCTAACGCTCCCTATCTGATGGACTATGTAATAGAGAGGCCACGGACAGATCCACTTTCACTGGCCTGAAAGGCTGGAGAGGTGACCCAAAAGGAAATCATTATGCGCGAACACAAAAGCGATGTAGGTGTGGAGTAAAAACGCTCTGATGGGTGCTGCCCTGTCTCCTCCCAGCTCGCCATGAAGACTGCATTAAAATGTCTCCCCGCGGTGGGAGGTCTGCAAAAAAACCTGCAAGTGAAATCACAAATTACCACTTCTCAAGTAATTTAGGCTCTCTAAAACAATAATTCCACATTCAGGAAGTGGTGAGCACTGTATTGAACTCTTGATTATGTGCTAAAAACTGTACGTGGGTTATAATTCATCCGTATTTATGCTTACTGTATTGTGAAGTTCCCAGCAATACCCAGCTGTTAGGAGCTGCCAGCAACATTTAACACCAGTTACACCATTCATTCACACACTTAAAGGCAGTTGAGAGTTCCTGTTATTAGCTGCACTTGTATTATGGCCCCACAGCAGTGATGGTCTGTCATGTGATCCATCGCTTTGCTCCAGAAATATCTCAGCAACTAACAACATCCCTCAGCTCCGCATGCATGGCTCATTAACATCCCTGAGATGTTAGCAAGTCATTATTATGTCAGAAGAGCAGCTCAGAGTAGCAATAAAATGCTGGAAAACTCACTTTTCATTATTTTTTATGTCCGCTCCGACCACAGAGCCTGTGCGACATAAATCTCGTCATCCCACCTGTCAGCTACGGTTCACTGTGTCCCTCGGCGAGCGAGCGTGTGCGCGCCAAATTAGGCATTTTTCTTTTCAGAAGGAGGCGCCAAAGACACAACAAACAACAGAAACGTGATTGGAACTGCGTGTAGAATGAGGAAAACAAAAAAATATAGATGCTTGTTCTGTGAAAGAAAACTGCATCAAGTTCCTAAAGTTCTTTTTTATAAAAATGTAAGAAATCTGTATTTTATCGCCACCTATTAGGCTGTAGTAAAACTCAGTGTAGCGCTGAACCACAGCTAATCTATAAATAGTATGAACACAAGCGCGTGACCATCCAAACAGTTTACCCACACAGATGTAGAAAGAATCGACGACCATGCTAGCTGTACCACACTAACAGCTCCAGATAACTTGAGCCCACAAGGAAGAGTCTTCCAGTTCAAATTACTGCTGGTTGAAGTACTCCAACTTTATTTATAAGCCAATAAATTAAAGGAACATTGAAAACACAAACAGCGTAAACAACTACTGAACTTTTATTAAAATTCGCATTTGTTTATGGTTAAAATAATGAATTAGCAACGAGTTTTAAATTTATTTTTATTTTTACACTCTCCAGAGAAGTCTGACACCAGCTTCGGGAACAACTAAGACATCTGTAAATGCAAATCTGTAAGTTAGATCCCATTCAGCTAAAAATTACCTACAACCATGACCAGAGTGACCAGGCTAACTCTGACCTGTTTTACACACTAAAACACTGCAGCAACAGCCAGTTACTGAGAAACAAAATTACAGAAAGGAAAAGAAATAGTTTATTTCTGCAGCTAGTGCCACATTTTATATGGTTATGGTTATGGTTATGGTTAGTGGGGATGGATAGATAATCCATGTGAGCGGGGGCCTCATAAGTGGGCCCA
>JARVJO010000082.1:21089350-21107697 GCA_031762555.1 Cynodonichthys magdalenae | reverse complement strand
CAGGCTCTGGTCCTTTGAAGTGGGCCTGACTGCCAGCTTTTGCAAGACAGTCAGCTCTTTCATTACCATAAATGCCACATTTTATATGCAAGGTGGTCATGTTGGATTTTGAGGTCGACGCTGGTCGACATCCTCAAACTTCCCAGGTCAAAAGAAAAAAACTGGGGGGGTGGAGGTTCTTGATATTTTCAACTTTCAAGTAAAACTTGAATGCATCTTAAGTTTGGTTGTAGCATCTTTCTTGGATCTTAGTTTTAACTTCTGGGCTCAGACAAAAGTCTTATCCTCTGAATCATGTTATGGTGATAAAAAAATGAACAGCAACTTTTATATAAGTTTTCCACAAAACATTTTTTTCGTGGGGATTTTAAAGTACGGTTGTTCTGTCTGGATGAATCAAACCCTTATGTTTTTAACAAAAGTGAACAGGAACATGATACACCTAATAAAACTTTAACATACATCATGAACTACATTGAAGTGAAGGATTAAAGCATCAGTGCTGCTATTGCGTTTCTTATCATCCCTCCCCTGTCTTTAAAAAGCAGGGTTGAAGGGACTAAACGCCTCAGAGTTAATTAAAAGCTTTAGAGATAAGGCTCAGATGAGAAGCTACTGTCTGCGCTGCTTTGTCAGGGTGAGGGAGGCCAGGACTTCCAGCTGGGGAAGGTGAGGCGAGCTTGGCAGAGGCGTGTGCTCAGATGGAGGCTTGTTCTCAAATGAACCAGGAGAGGAGCGTACCATGTGGCCTGAGGCCACGTATCTGGCCTCGTGCTATCAGATACAGTCCATGCCACACACATTTCAAAGCACCTTCTGTTGACATTTCAATTATGAAGAATCTGAGCTCCAGTTTAATACACACAGTCACACAATCCACACTTTAAACTATGCAGTGTTTACATGCCATAAAAAGTGCCATGCAAACAGATTCACACTAATATGGGCGAGCACCTGGTTCTAGTACGTCGCACCTGATCAAATAAGCCAAACAATACGCAGCAGATGCACAATCGTGTTATTCATCAAGCTGCTGTCTGCTTCTCGTCTACATAATACATCAAAAAAACGTGACGCGAGGAAGAAAACCAGTGTGTTGCACTGTCACAGACAACCTTTATTCTGTCTCAAATCAGGAGAACAACACAGAAGCAATACATCAGCATCAACCAACAGGGGGCATAACAAATGGATTAGACTGGGATTTTTAAAGGTGATTGCCCACAGTAGGACATCTGGCTCACATGTGCTCTGTAGTACACAACCTTTGGAACTGGGCTGTGATGAATTCCTTGTGATACTATGGCAGAAGAATCAAAGCTTCAAACTTGCACTTGAAAAATTGCAAATATTGCGCTTTGTGACTAGACTTTTATTTGAGGCATGCAAAGTAAACTGAATGAAATCTGAAATGGGGCGACACAAAGCCTGATAAGTGGTCAGTAAATGTCTCACCAGCCCACAAATGAAGATGCTAAAATTGTCCTCTCTGAAGTTTTTATTCAACTTGAGGCATATCTCATCTTAAAATACCTAATTGAGATTTTCTGCTCATCACAAGCCTTTTCTAGTGACAAAATTACATAAATACCTCCATATAAAATTGTTTTCTTGTGATCTGTGGATTTCACCCCATCGTCAAAAGAAAATCATAGCTTTGCTAATGTCATTAAACTAGACAGTGAATCTAGTTTGAATGTCATATTTGACCGCAAAATCAATGACTGAAATAAAATTTTATTGGACAGTTAGTGATGGTTCATAATGTCTACAAAATATCTTTTATGGGTAAATGAAAATATTCATGGTCAATCTTAGCAAAACGATTAACTTTTCATCTTCAGTTAGGATCAAACCATGACTTTGAAAGCCATAAAAACTGTTTATATAAGAACCTCTTTACACTGGATGATGGCCCTGCTACGTCATAAAAAAACAAATAAACGTTGTAGTCGTAGCAACGTTTTCAGGAGTGGAAGCATACTGGTGTCTTGGGTGGAGAGTGGTGGCAGTGATAAAATATCGACAATGGGCGGACCCCAGTGCCAACATGATTTGGTCGAATCAGGACCGTCTCCACTGGTGTCACGCTTAGACTACAGTCCTATCTTGCCAGAGTTTACTTCCATCCAGTGTTGCATTAATTTGTCACAAAGATCTTGAATCGATGAGTCTGACCTTCTCCAACACATCCCAAAGATTCTCAATGGACTCTGTGGCCAATCCATGTGTGAAAATAATGTCTCATGCTCCCTGAACCACTCTTTCACAATTCCAGCCCAATGAATCCTGGCATTGTCATCTTGGAATATGGTCATGTCATTGGGAAAAAAAAAACCTATTGATGTAATAACCTGGTCATTCAGTATATTCAGGTAGTCAGCTGACCTCATTCTTTGAGCACAGACTGTTGCTGAACCTAGACCTGACCAACTGCAGTGACCCCACATCATAGACCTTAGTTAAATCCAGGTGGAGACTGATTTTTTTTTGGCCAGGCAGTGTATGAAAAGAGTGGAAGAGTAGCATTTGTTTTAATTTTATTTTTTGTGTGTATATTCATGTACTACTTTAAAATACCTGAACTGTGCACAATAAAAGAAACATGGAATTGCTTAGTAGAGACTTATGATCCCCTAAAAGCACGAGTTCTGAAATGTTTGGGGGTTGAAATATGCATACAATTGGGGGTTTTTTGAATGTGAAGTCTGCAATCAAGCATAGCAATGGAAATAAGGAGTCCCTCTGTCTCTGTTGTTTTTTTTTTTGCCTTCACAGCAAACAGTGTTGCTGTTTTATTTGATCTCTTCATTTCTTATTCATGTTTATGGGCTGCGTTAGCTATTCAAAAACATCAACTCACTGCTTAACATCCCCGAACACAGAAAGGGTTCAGTTCAGAAAACATCAAAAATCCACAGTGCCTAGAGCACAGTGCTGGCTGACAAAACTAAACAAAACCCTAACTTTATATGAAGCATTAATAATTTAAACCTAAAATCAACAATCGGTGCATTCACAGCAATAATGACCCAAAACTAGAACATTTTGGAAGAGATTTTGAAGGGTTCTAATGAAACTACTGCTCAACACATACATCAACATCAAGACCAGATGCTGCCAGTGGCTCATCAGGGTCCCCATGGTAACCAGCACACCTAAAAAAATCAGGCAGTCACTGAGGAAACAAAGTAAACTTCTGAACTGTACATTTTAGTGTCTTTACAGTGTTTTAGGTAGGAGATATAAGAAGTTAAAGAGTATGATTTAAAGAGAATGAGAGCTCAGATACAATGGAGGTCATTGAGAGTTTGGATGTTTGCACCATTTGGAGATTTGAGAGAGAACAGTAAATTTTATAACTGTGAGTAATAGTGGATGAAAGAAAACAAATATGTCTATGTTTTGATGTACAAACCGAATAGGAAGTGTAAAATTTGTTGGACTTGCAAGATTAGACAGCTCAAAGTTTAAAGCGTACGATAGTATCACATAGCTAGGTGAGCATTTTGTGGGAAAATCCTACAAATTCATAAAACCTAAAATGATAAAAGGCCAGTTCAGTCATGTAAAGTCCAACTTTCTGTGACTCATTTAAACTTCAAATCATGTTTCTACTGTGAAGCTCACCTGAGTGATCTTTCACATGGCGCTTCTGTGTACTATTTAGTAAACTATAAAGTCCGTCTGTAACAACTCCTGACTTCCAAAACATCAGGGTTTATATAATTGTGAAAAGTTCTGTAAATTTTAAGACTAAATGTTCCATCTACTGACATGTAAAACTTATTGAAGTCAGAAGCAGCAGTTCTTATTGCAAGCAAGAAAGGGGAAAAATGCAGCACAGGAGAAGGAAGAGTTGAAGAGTGATGTGGAGACCAAACATGAGAGAGAGCGGAGATAGTGTCGCAGTGGTCTTGAAGCACAAACTGTAGCTGCGGCCCTTTTATTGGACAAACTCCAGTGCTTGTAATGCAGGTCTCCTTTGATAACGGCCCTCAGTATGTGTAAGAGCGCTGGGCCGCATCCAAGGTACACAGCCTTTTGCTAATAGTTAACAAAGTGGGCAAACAGTGGAAGTCAGCAGCGTGGAGGTAGGTCAGAGAACTGCAGCAGACACGCTGTTACCCCCCCCCCCCACCCCCAATCTCCTCACCCCTGTCCTCCAGTGCAGCCCAACCCTCCTACCTTCTCTCTGAAAAGTCTGGCACTGAAACACTTGGCTCTGCTCCTGTCTCGAAAGGGGCTTTATAAACATGCCGTGGACCCATAAAGGACTTGGTAAAGGGACAGAACTTTATTAAATACACTGGAGTTGAAATCGTTTTTGCTTGATGTGAACTGTTTATGGCTGGATCTTTAAATCCCATTACCTTTAAAGCAACATCACACACTTCTTTACATGTATAGCCTTTGCACCTTACCAATATATGCATCCACAAATTCATTTTTGACTCTGTGGCTTGGACGGAGCATTGTGTGTCATCTATGTGTCCACGTCAATTATGGTTTACCAAATCACATCTTACTTGGCAGAGATTATAAATGTTAAGTTGTTTTTGCTACCACAATGTCAGCCCGTCTCTTGGGGATTCTTCATGGTCAGGTTTCCTCTGGTAAAAAAAAAAAAAGAGCCACACTTTTCGCTTCTGTGCATAGGTATGTGAGCGCGTCTCTCTTTTCAAGCAGCTCGGCCGCCCTCAGACAGTCCAAGGACTCGGAGAGCGGTAGACATGTCATTACCCGATCCTCTGCCAACCTGCTGCTAATCTCAGAGGGTGCAGACCAAACACCAAACCGCACACAGCTCTGCTTTAGTCCTCAGATCTGGCTTTCAGGGCTGCTGTGGCGCAAATGCTGCACTAACCTCAACCTAGGGCCCAGAACAAAGAGCAACACCATGCTCGGCTCCAGTCCCGCACTGCAATCTGGGGATTTAAATAGCAGGCTTTGAGGGAACGAGACCTGGCAGCTGGAGTCACAAACAGACCGTCTCTAAGTAGAAAATGAGTTGATATAACTTAAGCCAGCTATAAATGCAACGTTTGGGAGCTATCAGGTATTAGCCCTTTTCTTTTCTTTTGTTGCTCTGGAGCAGCTCCAACAAAGGAGGTTATCGGGTGAACGACCCTGATGAGACACCATGGCCCAGTTCTCTCAAATACAAACTGCCTTTTGATCCGCCCACCGGATCTCAGTCGAGCACTGTGCATCAAGGGCAGCTGACATTAAAACAGCAAAGCCTGTTTTTTTTACTTCACGGCTGCAGGACGTTTTGTGTTGGGGTGATGGTGCATACAGGGAGGTTATGTAAACCATTTTTAGATGCTTTTCCAGAAACTTTATCACTTCACTCTGTGGTCAAGGGCATTTGAAGAGAATAATCTGAAAGCGCACCAGGTGAAAAATCAACATGGCATGCTGACATTAAAAGGAAAGATAAAGTATTTCCAATGAAATCAACATATTCTTTAATGTATTTGTCAACTGCTGTTGGTTTTTGGTAGCCCGTAAACCACATGTGAGGGGAGTTGGTGTCTGAGCCTGACTCAGGGTACGCTTAACAACAATCTGTGAACATTCCCATTGGGTGCCAAGGTTTTTTAAGAGAGTGAGGCACAGTGAGTGACTGGCATTAATTAGGGGCAGCCAGTCAGGAGGTCATGACCAATTGGAACAGGCCTCTTAGCTACCAAGTCCTCTCCTGGGGGCCATTGAACAGTCAACTGGGAACAAACTTGTTTGGGTTTAGTTGTTTTTGATCTATGCACCAAGGTCACAGATTGGTTCTAATCAGTTAATCCATCTGGGGTAAAACTAATAAATGTCATGGGGTAGATGTCAGGTGTTGTAATGATTTGAGTTTGGTTCTTTAAAAAGAAGCATTCAAATTCAACCAGTGCCAAAAGGGAGTTGATGAATCCATAACAGACAAATATAATTTCCACTTTTGTCTGAGAGTTTTTAAAAGCATTTCCTCACTTCCTTTAATAGCCTAAAAAAAACTCAACACATTTTTTTGTCTTAATCAACAATGCCTCATCACGTTTTAATGAAGAGTGTAACTCCTGGACTTCTTTTCAATGAGCTAATAGTTTCAGCTTCTGTATCTACTGATTAATGAAATTTCTCCAGTTTGTTTTTGTGTAGAATAAATGTTAGATTACTGGGAGAAAAAGATGGAAATAATATAATGTGAATAATCAATCAGTTGGATACTTTCAGACTGAATGTTTTGAATAGCCTAGGAATGATGGTTGTTGTTTGTATGGTTAAAATATACTGTATTGAAAACATAGAACCATCCAAAATATAATTTCCAGGAATGAGTTCTTGCTGTCAAAATACAGCTTCTGAGACACAAAATTAAGATAAACCTCATCAAATCTTTAGTTGAGTATAAATGTGGTCCACCTGAACAAAATGGGAACTCTTAAGTGACACTTTAATGGTGTCAAGCTGGGCTGAGCCTTACAATGTAAAAATGCCATAAGTGACACACGTTTCTCTCTTCAACTCATATAAAAACGTCTATACAACAATTTTCTGTACCTCCTTCTTCGCAGGGAGCTGGTGCCCATGTCCAGCAGTCTCTGGGTAAGAGGCAAGGGACACCTGGCTTTATTCTACCCTGGCCCTAGATGTGTTTAGGAAAAACATGCAAACTCTACAAGCTCCAGGCCGGGAAATGATCCTGTGACCTTCTCACTGAGAGGCGACAGCTCTAACCACTGCGCCGCCGTGTCGCCCTACATGGAACACTTTGTCTTCAAACTTTTTTATTTGTACCCAGAATACCCTGGAGAACAAAGAGGAAAACTGTCTCTGCACACCAGAAACTAGCAAATCGGTTTAAGTATGCCAGACACCCCAACGCCTTTGGCTAATGTAGCGGCAGGCCCTTGTTGTTTATCCTGAAAGAGACGTCTGTCATCATCTGGCGCACATGTGCCTGGATGAGCAGCCATCAATCACATTTTCTGTCAAAGAGCCGTCTTGGGAAGGGTTGGGCATCATACCTTTGAGTCTCCTGACAGACGTTTATAGCAGACAATAAAAGATGGTATATGTGCAAAAAGATGGAAAAATAAGATGTTGGTCCAGTTTATCTTGTAATTCTTTTTAGCTACTAGGTTTATTTATAAAGCTATACATAACTACAAGTTCAACAGTGTCACAAAAAATATAGGAACTGAAATAAATTTCTGAATTAATTACAATAAAAAATGACTTAACAGCAAATTTTGCCTTACAAACAATACAAAAGATGTATAATGAATGTTGTTACTATGCCCTTGTTTATTTGACCTGATACTAATGTTTATTACCCAAAAATAGATGGGAGCACAGATCTCTGATAGTTATTGTGTGGGTCAAAAGCTGAAAAGTTTGGGAACCACTGGTCTACAGTGTTGTTTAAGAATGAACAAAGAATGAGCTCATATAATAGGGGAGTAAATAAGAGTTTGAATGTGAACTTTCTTCACGCTGCAGATGTTCGAGATAAAACTAAAATTATCAATAAAATACGTTAGGTGATTGAAGACTAAAAATTATATGGTTTAATGAATAATTTACAACTGCAGTAAAAACAATTAAAGCTGTTAGAACCAAAAAACGTATGCTTGCTTACATTTTAGAACAACTTAGCTCAAAAGATGGAGCATGTGAGTTTATTTCAGTTGAACATATTCCAAAAATGATAACACTTAAACTGTGACTGTGTAAATCAATAGAAGACATGAAAATGTCCAAGTGATGAAAAGTTCAACTTTCCATGGCCTGTAAAATTTTAAAATATGTTTGTACTGTGAAATATCCCTGAGCTATAGAGCTACAAAGTGGGCCGAGTCCCTTTGGTGTCTAATAGGAAACTTTTCTTTTGGTCTGTATACAATGTACTAGTACCCAAAGTCATGCAAACTCTTTAATTTCCATGATTTGATGTATAAATTAGTTTTTATTCTTTTTCAAATCAACAATGGGCCTGAAACAAATTCTAAACCCTACTACAGTTTCTTCACTACTTCTCAACCAACGTACTCTCATATAATCTAATTTTTCTGGATATTTATTGTCTTTTTGTCAAAGTAAAAACATTCACAATGTGGTTTAAAACCTAAAGCTAAAGAAACAGAGGTGTAATTTGCTCACTGGATGTCCATCTCATGTCAGAATGGGTTATTCTGTACCAAAAACATTTACTTTCTTCCCAGTGAACTCGTTCTTTGAAACCATCAATATATTAGTATTATTTTTTGCTAATGATACCCAGCTGTACATGTATTACAATTTATTTGAACCCTTAAGGTCAATGGAAGTTCAGCATGCCAAACCTAGAGTGACCCACAATGTAGCAAGTATTTCTTCCTTTATCTGGGTTAAAATGCATTTTGAGAAGCTTTGCCTTTTTTTATGTTTTCCAGTCATTGATAAGCCAAATTTACAAGCTGGTGTCAAATTTTGCATTTATTAAATGATTCTACATTTTCTTTTCTTAAAACGAGCAGCCTCAAACTGTTCATAAAACGATTCATTTCTACATGGTTAGATTAAAAACTGATCTGAATTATAAGTCATACTGTTATTTAATTATTTTAATTTTATTTTATTGACTTTTGCTGATCTGTTTTTATTGTTTTAATGTATGACTCATCTTTCTCTCTCAGGATTGGCTCAATTTTTTTGTTACAAAACGTGGTAGTTTTTATTGGGAAGCACAATAAACTTAATCAACTTCTTCCTAATTTAATCTTTGTTTCTCTGTGCTGACCCTCAACTGCACATAATATATCAACAGTAACTTGTTAGCTTGTTCCAGTTACTGCAGTGACTCAATCAGTCTGTGCTCGGCTCTTCGATAATATAGCCTCTTTATGAAAGTGGCACTGTGAACATTATTATTAACACTGACAGTGAAGCACTTGTGAAAAAGAAGCTGGGAGGAAAGGTCAGAAGCGGGACATGTTGGCTGCTGTTTGGACGTGACCATGTGACTCTCAGAGACATAAAGCATTTTTTGTCAGCAGTGTTATGTCTCTTAATCTGGGGTTACAATATGGCTTTTGTAGTCATGCAGCACTGAAAGATCTAAGTCACTTTGATCTCGCTTAATAGAATTTGGTAAATGATCTCAGTTTGGGAGCTCCGCCTCCAGTATGCACGCTTACACTCACACACACACTGTAAAAACACTTAGAAGGATTCATGCATGGTTGCACACACAAACACACATGATCATTGTGTTTTGCTATCTTCACAGGGACTTCCATTCATTTCGACATCCTAGCCCTAAACCTAACCCTCCACCCAAACATGGCATTTGAATTTAGGGGGCCCAGCAGCATATGTGATAACACACACACACATATGAAAACTGTACCCTCGCACAGGTGAAACCTCTTCCCACTTGAGGATCGTTGAGCCAAGCGTTCAAGCAGGAAAGTAGAAAATGTGTTTCTGCTCTTTACTCACTCTGGTTTTTATTTAAACGTCGGCGCTCTGCGGTTCTAAATCTGCCACCCGGAAACACGCTGCACAAACAACTGTCGCCGAGGAATCCAAACAACTTCAAATGAGATTACTTTGTTTGGCAGGTATTATAGGGTGTATTTACTAAAGTGGTATGTACAAAGTCATATTAACAAAAAAAAAATGTCTGAGTGAGTAAAGGAGCCACAGGGAGCCTGGGAGAGGGAGGGAGTTTGTCAGACAGCATTTATCTGTGGCACGGTGATGACTCTTTTCCTCCAGCCTCTCAGCAAACGAAGCGCTTCCTGCCTTTTGAGTGCGCGCAGCCATTTTTGTCCTTGAAACTAAAGCGCAGGCAATGAATTACAACCATCTTAAAGAGCTGTCAAAAAACAAGCAAGGGCTGGTTAAGTGAGAAGAGGAGGTGAGTGGGGCGGGGGTAAAGCTGTGCTGCTGGGATGAAGGGGAACAATACGTGCAGTCAAATGAAAAGCTGCACAGGGGCTTCCCAGCCTTTGATGTTGCCGCAAACAGAACAGTCCACTCCTGCCACTGGAGGCGCAGGAGACGTTATTAGTACAAAAACATAGAGACCCCCGCTTTACATGCAGGGGTCATAATAACTTTATTAGGTTCAGTTGTAGTTCTAAACATTATTCAGAATGTTTTTCACTCACTCTTTGTGGCTCTATCGTTGATATTTATCTCTGCTAACGTTGACACAACCAAATATGCTAATTAAATAATATCTAGCAATTTTTAGAATAGTGAACAGCTACTTTTCTTGATGCATTAGCAACAGTGCATGGAATCAGCGTAGAAGGTTTCTTTGAGGATGTATTTGTTTTAAAACAGCAAATAATCTTGAATGCTAATGACTTTGGATGAGTAAGTTCAGTGAAACAAAAAGTGGAAAAAAATGGAAATTGGTATCAGCCAAAATCCCAGAGTCGGAGCATCTCTACTCACGAACCGCTGTAAAAGTTTTCAAGAAACTCTCCAAAAGTTGTGGCGGTGGTTCAGAGTTATCCCAACACAAGCAGAGCTCAGCATGAAATTACACAAAAGGTCATTAACACGGTTTGACCAAACCATCTCAGTCCCTTCTTTTTGTTTTGTTGTCCCTCACAGACTAGTCGAACACAACAACTAAAGCTTACTTTATTAATAGTAGTGGTGTTAAAGCTTTAAGTCAGGTATGTGGCTCGCAGGCCCATCCCAGTCATCCTGACCTTTCACTCAGCAGAAAGAACGAAACATAGAAAGCCAGGCTTCCCACAAACAGTCCGTGAATTTTCCTGCTGGGTGGTAAAATCTGCACAGTGGATCTTTGTAAATCTCTATAAATGTGGCCTTGATCTCTAGGGAAGGGACAGTCTGGCCTCCAAACCAGCAGACTCTCCTCCTCTGTGCTTCCAGTAGATCGGTTTCAACAGCAAAGAGACAGGTGCTGGTTCAAACACAGAAAAGTAGCTCGCTCCATTGAAGGCAAAACTCGCACCAATATTTAGCAATGTTTAACCACAGACGTTATATAATTGGATGCTGCTGACCCTGTACGCACTCTGCCTGGCCTGATGTTAGGTACACCACTGTCCCGTATGAGTGTGCATGTGAGAATGTGTGTGTGTACTTTTATAGATGGCGGTGACTCATTTCTCTCTGCTGTAACAAATACATGGTTAGAGAATGGCAAAACTTAAAAGAGCTGAGATTGTTCACAGCTCCCTCGATGTGCCAGTGATTCCAAAGAAAGGAACACAGTAACGCTAGATATAAATGTATCCACTTCTACGCTGGTTTGAGACCTTTGAAATGTGTGACTATCAAAGTACACAAAGACGCAGCAGTGTGGGAGGACACAACCCCACTTTAATGTGAATTTTGGCAGCGCTGTTTGTTTCTCCTTCCATCCTGTTGGCCAGTTCACTCAGAAGTCCAGTAGCAATGGATTCACCATATTGCAGTGACTTAGCACACGTCTGCCTGCTTTACATGAGTGTGTTATAAAAATATAAATAATAAAGTTATCGCTTGCTGCCTTTCATGTCAGATTTTAAGACTGAGATCATCTTGTGTTGGGAAATGACAGAGTTGTAACAGATTCAGTCAAACGTTGAAAATAATCTTGTGATACTCAGAAGTTGCAGAGCTACACAATTTATGGTTTGAGCATCGTCACTGCAATACATGTGCGCAGTAGTCACATTGCAGGTCCTGCAATGTAGGAGGCAAATTAAATCAACGTGTTACCCAGGAAATAAACCACTAAATCGTCGTTAAAGTTAAATTGTAGACGTAGATCTAATAAGTACTTTCAGGAAGTTTCATTAAAACTTGTCCATTGTTTCATTGGATATTTTGCTAACATTCAGGCACACACACAGAAATGGTCAATGGCGGTGGGTGAAAATAACGTGCGTGACTCTTTTGCAGATGTGTACGAGACGAGCTACATGAGTGAGAGCCACTCCTGATCAATCATCGAAGAAACAGAAATCTTTCCTGGTTATTTGAAGGAGGAGAGCCACGAAAGGGAGACAAGGATGTGTTGTGTAACGTTCAAAAACTCCAGACCTGGTCTAATGACTTAAAAAGAAGGGGACTGACAGGATTAAGAGATCTGCCATGTTTCCTCTACCTGCGTCTCCCTCCCCTTCCATCGTGCCCGAGGACACGTCTCTGCAGCTGTCTCTTGTGGAAGAGGGTGGACGGGTCGGGACAGGACAACAGCTTCCTGTGTTGCAGGCAGGCCTCAGCTTTGTCAGATCCCTGCTCAGGAGAAACCATTAGTCCATCTGACGGCCTGGACACACGTAGAGGTCTGCTGCTCACCGTATGAGCCAGAGGCAACAGAGACTTTTGGTTTCGCTGGAGGAAGGAGGTGGCAGCAAAACTGAACTGATGACCATATGGAGTTAAATACAAAAAAGAAATTGCATCTGGAGATTGAAATGTCTGAATATAGGAGTGTAAATAATCTGAGCATTTAGAGTATGTTTTTAATGTTGCAGTCTGTCATTAAAGTTGTCTCTGAGTGGCCTTCCTTTCTACACAAGCCTTTAATCACAAAAAATAAAAAGGTCTAGTTTAATAATAACAATAATATCAGTTCTAGATTTCTTTTGGACCAAAGTAAACAAATCGAGTGGTCAGACACCGTGACTAACTGCCCACCTCGACCATATTAGAAACCGCTGATTATAAAACTTAAACTGTTGTTGATTTTTCTTTAGGCTGCTCCCTTCTGCATGGGTTGTAACGGCGTTGGATGCCCTTCCTGATGCAAGCTAGATTTTAACCCACAACCTCAGGATTACAATCCACATCAATTCAATTCAAATTCAGGTGCACTCGTTGTGTATGTGCATGTCTTTCTCTATACTGTACAATGTACACCTGCTAAACATATAGCACACTATAACGGAGCTGCATGTATGATTTTTTTAGTTTGGGTTTCTCTACAACTGCAGGAGGAGTAATGAACTAAAATTTGAATACAGTATAAACTTGACAAAGAGTTTGTGTATTGTCACAGAAGTAAAACTCAAAGCATGCAACATTAAGTCTGAAGGAGTCTCGCAGAGCTCTGGTCAGGCTGTTATCTCATCCAGGGAGATAGGAAGTTCGGACAGGAAGTCTAGAGGGAGGGGGAAGAGAGGGCCCGTATGGGAAGCACAGTGTAAACAGTCTCAGCTTTTAATCATCCCAGCTCACGTTCGGAACTGGACGTACTTTGATGTTTTCCCTCTGCGCCCCCTCCGCCCTCCCATCTCTCGTTCCCAAACGGCCTCACTGAGGACCAAGGGAGAGAGAGGGCCGTGCAGATAGTGGCTTCGGACATTCGGGGGATTCAGAGGGAGGGAGTGGGAAGTGTAGAGGAGGCATTCAGTACCTTTTGGGACACGGAGAAGGGGACGGAGGAATGTGAAGTGGTGCAGAGTTAACTGCTGGCCAGCCTTAATTATAGCTGATGCATCCTGAGGGACCTCTCACAGGTCAATAGAACATTTCGAAGAACAAAGAGGCAGAAAAATGCGATGCTGAAAAGGAAGAAAAGAAAGTCAAGATGGCTTTCAGTGGGAATAGGTGGAGCTTTAATGATGTTCCATAATTAGGCTCTGTGGCTGTTAAGAGGATAAACTCCATCTCCGTCTCCCAGCAGAGACCTGCGATGAATTGAACATTATCTCAGCAGCTTTGGGACTTCTCTGATCACTAACCTTCACTTTGAAGCAGAGAGAGTCAAAATTCCTCTGCACTCTTGTTTGTCCAAACAGTGCTGGCCAGACCCCAGCCAGTGTTCCAGTAAACATGTTCATTCAGCGGACAGGGCATCCGTCCAGAGATACGGAGCGAAGTGAAGCCTCATGACTTGGATGCGCTCCTCCTAACAAGCAGTATGAGTTTGCGCCCACTTGTGTGAGCAGTTGTGTCCAACATGATGATTTATAAAAGACATTTCCCCCTGCAAAGGTTTTTAAGCCAGTATTTCACTGAGCTCCAACTGTTGATGACTCAAAATTTTAAGGAAATGGGCAAATTTTCAGTCACATTATGATTATAAGTACTACATAATCAAACTTTTATTTCCTGGAAATAATAGGCAGTGATTTTGGAATCTATTTCTATGTGCACTGCTGACAAACTGTATTCTGTTCCTTTTACGTTATGTAGTGGTCCACGTTGTGCCTGCCTCATCCTGCACTTGTACCCATCTTGACAGCAGTATCATGATTTAATCTACAGGAGTAAACTTCTGAAATATAGACAGCCAATTTGTAATAGTTATTGTGTTCTGCTTTGGAGATAGGACATTTAGAGTTGTAACCTCAAAGGTTTTTTGTCATAAAGAGTAGGGGTGTACTGATAAATTGGCCAGCTGATTTATCTGCACTGATTACCTTCATTTGGGGAGATCGGCTGATGCTTAGATAAGATCGTAGGAAAAGATTGGCTTCTCATCTACCTCAACAAAGAACTGAAAATCAGCCACTGTCCCCTTTATGGGCACTACCTAATGTCCAGTTAAAACACATTTGTATTGTTTCAAGGGTATTGTTCAATGTTTCTCAATAAAATAAGACTGGAACATTGAAAGTGTCAGCTATTCAAAAAAAATCGGTATCAGCCAAAATTGAAATCAGCAGGTCAGAATTTTTAAAGATTGGTGATTGGCCAGAAAACTGCAATCGGTGCAACCCTGATAAAAAGAGCTTTTGCACAGGTTTAAAATTACAGCTCTAGTGCTCTACATTAAAGGATCTTCGCTTCCTCAAGAAGAACATCGGCATGGGCTTAATAACAATATAAGCAAATCTAATAACTATGATACTAATTTTATTCATTTATTATTATTGTATTATCTTTTTGCAATAGTTATGAGGAAAATATCTCATTAACAATTTATTTGCATTTGAACTGATGTCTGGGAATCATCTGGGAACCCTCACTTGGTGTTTAATGACCCCAACTTTGGCAACCGCTGCTCTAGAATGACCAAAACTATATTGAGATGAGTTTGTGATGCCAGTGACCACCCTGCAACTATTAGAAGAGAAAATTTGTTTAACACTTCAAACACATTTAAAGTTCAAGTGACAAACAAGAATCCTAAGAAAGTTTCAAGACAATTCGGAGACACCTTTGCTAACATTAAGCTACTTATATCCTCGTCATAACCCAGAGTTACGGTGGTTTTAGATTTGCTGATGAGCAATAGTCTCGCCTTATTCAAATCTGCTAAAACTCTCAAAGCACAACTGTAAAAACTTCTAAAAAAATGAACTTTTTTCTCGACATGCATGAAACCAAATTTGCTTCACACTCTGAGAGAAGAACCATAAAAACTTCTGAACCTTCAACCTCCACATCAACTGAAAAACAAGAACACAAAGTTGCCTCGTGTCCCCTTAAAAACAAAGATTTGTTATATTACAAGCCTGTGTGCACTGTCAGAACAATTTGGGTAAAGAGGGTCTGAGGAAAACTGAACATGACCTCTGCAGTGTGAATCTGTGACGTGTCCCTGCTACTCTGACTGCAGCAGAGAAACAAATATTAGCATGGATGTGGCACTCCTGGGCAAAAACATGACATATACTGTAGCTATAATTAATAAATACGTCCATGACTCTGCTGAAGTGTGCAAGCTTTAAGAAAAACTTAAAGAAACCTGAAAATCCCAACAATCAGGAAGTGCTGTAAAAGTGTAACAGCATCCATATCCATAACATTTGCAACAACTCACACTAAAGTCAGATCAACTTTAGAAAAAAAACAAGAGCGGTAAAGCCTTATCAATTACTGCAAACCCCGCCCCCCCAAACACACACACACACACACACACCTGGTGAGTGACGAGAGACGAGATCTTACAGTCCCTCACATCTGTCGTCCCGTTCCTTTGGAAACAGTAAATAAATTGACACAGGCGAGCTTTTCGCCCCGGGAACCTTAATCCACTCCTGAATCCTAAATATGCACACTGAATAAGACCACATACTTCACATTTACAGCTAACGCCATGTTTTTTATCTAAGTGCGGGGAGAGAGGCAAAAAGTTTAAAAGCTTACATGGGTTTCAACATGATTTGCTGTTTTTTAACAGGCTTTTGGCCACACCTTGATATTAACTGCACCGCATGAGCATTAAGATTCCAAAAATAGCAAAACAAAGCTGGCACTTTGAAAGAAAAGCGGCTCTGAAAAAAGCTGGCACCTTCAAGCAAAATGATTTTGAACATGTTTAAAGGCATTTAGAGATGCTGCGATCCCACGCTCAGCGAGAAGATGGATTACTGGGAGAAGCTCTGGGAAAGTTACTCTGCACATCTTAGTAATTGTCACTTAATTGAAGGTGAACAGACAGGTACAGGTGTCATAAATATTATCAGATGGTGGGTGAAGGGTAAACTGGTGATAGACCCATTGATCTGTTGAGATCACCTGTTGACTATGCCTGTGCATCTTGACCAATTACCAAAGTGCTTTACTGTTATAGTTTAATAAATCGACACACGCTTTGGCCAAAAATGTTAAAATGATTGTTGTTTATCAGTCAATGACTGCTCTGATCTCTAATCTAATCAAGATGGGCATTGGCCAAACTGACAGAACTGAAGCTAAAATGGTCACATTGTAGGGTTGATGAGAGAAATGTGCAAAATTTCATTTTCTTCATATTATAAAAACTTAGCACAAAAAGTAAAGAAATTTCTGTTCAGTAGATTATTATTTTGTAGTTACAATGTTTATAATACCGGGCAGCTGATTGGCAGCACCTGGGGGGAGTCAGGGAGTCAATAACAGCTAAATAAGCTCTTCGGCAGAGAAGATTTGGTCCATTTTTCATGTGCGCAACCACACATACTCAGCTCTACTGCTCATCCCACAAATGCATGTTTCTTACAAATGTGGCACCATTTAAAAGGAAAATGTAAATCCTTTCCAACAGTATAAGATTTACTGCGAAGAAGCATTGTTACAACAGGTAAATAATCTGAATAATAATTTCTTTACTTTTTGTGCTAAGTTTATATATAAATTACATGACATAATTTAAGGACACTCACTGCAATATCATGACCAGTCCAAAAACGTTGTAAAGAAATAACATTTGCATTTATGCATCATATTAATGGTAAACATGTCCTTAAATTAAAAATTAGCAAATGAAATTTATGAATGGCTGGCAACTCCCACGTGTTTGTTTACCTACAGAAAGTGACTAAAATAGGTCAACAATGGCTGCAATCATGGAAAAGTCCTTTAGGACCATGAAGTCTGACAAGTTTGATGTTGGTTTGTAAGTATATCAGACATAGGATTATGAACTGGAGAAAAAGTAAGATTTGTTTTAGAAACTTTGAGTGTTCAACTCTAGTTGTGTAAGTTATCTACATCCGTTTTGAGCAGATATTAAATCTTGACAATTTCTTTTCACCATTAGCTGTAAATCCACTCATTTCTATATGTCTTCTCTGAGATACGCTTGTCTGATTTCACTGTTTGCCTACACAGACTACAGCAGGTTTAACAAAAGCCAACCAAGTTTCCACATGGGGCTTTGTTTACACTGAGTGCATACCCGCATTTTATAACAGCATATCAATATATCTGAAAAAAATGCAGGAGCAACTCTTTCAAACTCCACCATGTGAAAGTTCAGTTTTAGTTTTACAGTTATGTTTTATTTAAAAGGTGGCTATAATGTAAAAGTTGTAGTCTAGGATGACAAAAGCTTTCCAGGTAGTGTGACAGTGTGTGTTCAGTCCTCAGTTTTGGCCCGTAGAACCTCTGACACAGATGAGACATCAGGTGCCAGAGCTCGAGCCCAGGTGAGGTCCGACAGCCGCGGTGTTTAGTGACACTTTACCTGCATTAGTTTCCCCTCCGCTTTGCCGGCGCTTCCTCCCACGAAGTCCCCCTCCAGCACGATGGGCTCCCCCGTGGTCTCGTGCTTCACCAGCGTCACCTTGATGAGCGCTCGGAGCAGCGACCGCTCGGACTCCGGGCCCGGCTGGCCCAGCACCACCTGCAGGGCCGCCATGAGCAGCCACGGCCAGAGCCCGGCCAGGCGCCGCGGAGGGACGGTCATGGCCTCGGCTGCGGCGGCGGTGCCCGGCCGCACATGGTGGACTTCAAAGCAGGCAAAGCTCCCCGGAGAAACGAAAACGTCCCAAATTCTGTAAATGCGGGTCTTTATTTAGGCCTCCCTTCAAGGACTACTGCTCAGGAGATATAATCCAAAACTGTTAAAGCTGGAGGATTTCCATCCAGAGCCAGAGTTAATAATCAAACTCTGCTTGTTTATAGAGAGAAATGTGGAGCAGGAGCACCGCTCTGATCCTCAGGGTATCCTGGTGTGTTAGTGA
>JARVJO010000082.1:21059781-21074159 GCA_031762555.1 Cynodonichthys magdalenae | reverse complement strand
ATCTACCATTTTCATAGTCATGAAAATAAAGAAAACTCTTTGAATGAGAAGGTGTCCAAACTTTTGGTCTGTACTGTGTATGTGTGTGTGTGTGTACATATATATACACATATACATTTAATCCTTTTAGATGCATTTTAAAATCTGGTCTTATTTTATATTTTAATTTATTCACAATTCAAAGATTACCATCACTAATAAAGCCTGACAAGTTTATTAAACTGACAAAAAAAGTCAAACATGAAATTATTCCAACTATTTTTATCATCTTATTTGATAAACAAAGTACCAAGTAACTGTGAAAAAACATGTTAAATTCTTTTTTTACAGAAAGAAATTTGTTTCCCTTAAGGGAAATTTAGCTTCAATTTGCAAAATGTCTGATCCACAACATTTAAATGATAAAGTCACACCAGAAGCATGTGAAGACAATATTCATGTGAATGAAGGTAGGTATGTGAAAAGGAAAATAAAATAAAGTACCTACAATAAATAAAAACCTATATTTTAGTATTAAAGAGCTGCAGAACCACAAAGACTTTTACTTTCTGCAAATTTAAAACCAGGTTTTGGCGTTCATTTCCTTTAATATGATGAAAAACATTGAAGAACTGATGTAAAAATTTATTTTTTTGCCATTTTGATCAATATTGTTTACAGAATTGCTTGTTTTTGTAATTTATATTTTCATTACTGAGAGCAACATCCAAGCTTCCATTGACTTGCACTGATCCCATTGACATTTTGTTCAGACACCTTTTTTCTCTTTGCGGCTCCCACTTGGTGTTTTTTGTAGTCAGATTCTGTTGCACATCATGCTTCCTTTCTTCACTCACCACCCGCCTTTTTATCTGCTCTTTCTTCATTTCCTGCTGTAGTTGTAAATGTCACTTCATTCTGTGAACTGCCACACGAAAACAAGACGACCGCAGTGGAAACAGGACTTTCATGCTCAGAGCTCATTACCACCTGTGGAGATGAGCTCTGAAAAATAAAATAGTTACTTTAACATTCCTCACATTTTACACACGTGGTGTTTAATGGTGTAAACGCTGATTCAGCAGTCACAGGCTACTTTTCTGTTTTTTATTTCTCATGTTTGTCTTCTCAGGCTACTTTTATCTTATAGCTTGTCTTTGCTTGTACCAGGCTTTTAACTAGCATTTTGGCTATTTTTAGCTTTCAGTTAGTCTTTTTGTTACAGTTGCCTTTCAACAAAATGTTTACTTTTAAATTACTTTATTTTTAAATAACCTTTTGCTGCTTTAGCTATAGCTTTTTGCTACTTTTGTTTTTTGATAAGCTGTAGCTACTTTTGGTTTCTAGCAATCTTTTTGCTACTTTTAGCTACTGTTTTGCTATTTTGGTTTTTATCTAGCCTTATGCTAATTTTAGTTTGCTGTTTTAGCTTTTGCTTTGCATTTAGCCTGTTTTAGTTATTAGCTATTATCCTGCTCCTGCTTCTTTTAGCTTAAAATCTATTTTAGCTTCTTCAGCAAATTTCATTCATAACTCAGTGCACACGGCACGTTTTCACAGAAAATGTAGTTCCTCTACTTCCGTTTTATATTGCAATCAAATCTACAAACACTTCTCCTGAAAAGTACACAGAAAAACACAAACACCAAGTAACAGTTATTCAAACTCAGAGCGTGTTGAATAAGTGTTTCCACTGCTGCCCGGTCTTTTAGCTGAAGATTTAACCTCAAGCCTTCGTGTGGGTTTTGACTCACTGCATCTAAAGAGGAGTCCACCATCATACAAATGTTCACCTTTAACTCATTTTCTTTCTTTTTACTAAGAGTGCAGTTTTTTCTTTTTACTTCAAACTACACGTAGGTGAAGTCATTTCACGAGAGCTGTCAGCTAAAAACAAAACCGAGAACTGAGCTTTTTACGTGACCACAGGCGTTGTCAGGAAGACTTTCAGCTCCGCTCATGCGCTGTCTCCTACACACACACACACACACCAGCCAGGCCTTTTTGGTGCTCGACTTTTGTCCTTATTTGGATACACGGACTTGTTGAGTTAAACAGAAAGTATCAGATCAGAAAACAAGGTGTTCACCGCAGGTTTCTGGTGCCTTGGCGACCTCAGTCGGAAAAAACAAACAAACAAAAAAATACCTTTCATCAGCTCAGTCTCAGCATGTGCATGGTGTGGACTGGATAAAGTAGAGAAAGGGAAGTAAAGGGGGAGGTATGGACCTTCTTCGCTGTGGGGGGGGGGGGGGGGGGGGGGGGGGGGGGGGGGGGGGGTGGTATGGTCATTTTTCGGTGGGGCCCCCCCCCCCCCCCCCCCCCCGTCTTCAGTGTGTAAAAACTTGTGTTTCATAAGACTAACAAAACTTCCTCTCTGAGGCAGATTAGAAAGCAGCAACAGAACCGAGAGCAGCTCGTCATCTTTAAGGTTTTCGATTCCTTTCACAAATGTGGGTCTTGCTGGTTGGACCCAGCTCACCTTATCGATCTGGGGTTGTTTGTAAAACGGCACTTCTTCAGCTGGGTTGAAACACTTTTTTTCCCCAAGCAGCTCCAGTCAGTTTGTGAGGAACCAGAGTGGCTCGGTGGTGTCGACACCAGGTTGTAGCTGTGTGGGGGTGGGAGAAGGGAGGGGAAAATGGCTGAGGGGCCTGATAAAGTCTATCTGGAGAGCCAGCGTGGGTTAAAAAAGGCCTGTGTGCTTTTGGCCTAAATCATGGCTATTTGTTCGTCTCAAAGAACCATTCACTTGAGTCGTTCAGTTTAGAACATTACTGATGTCATCATGTACGACTTTACGTAGTGATGTATAATGCACGAGATGATGCACATCATCGGGGTCCTACTGTACGATTGACAAGCAGGAAACCCTCCTTCATTTTGCCTGTTCTCCTTCGTCTCTATAAAAAAGTGGAGGAGCAGCCGTCTCTACATTTGAAGAGCAAAACATGAAGAAAGGACCAGAAGGGAAAAATAAAACTAACAACTGTTTTTTTATTGTCTGCAACTCAGTTCCAAACGATCCAAATTGTTCACAAACTTTAGCTATGACAGGGTACTCAGCTTTTAGGAAAACAACTAAGATCAGAAGCTCGTCAAATAAATCAGAAAAACTTCTTTGATAAAAGATGAGCTTCTGAACTTAATTTCTTAAAGTACTAAAAGCAAAACATTTTTTTTACTTTCCATGAAAGGAAAAACTAGCCTAACTTTAGCTTAGCTAACAGCTAGCTTTAACTTGAACAAGCAACTAGCTTTAGCTTAGGCCCACAGGTAGGTTTAAGTCAGGCTATGGTTTATGGTGAGTGGGGATAAAGAACCCATATGAGCGGGGGCCTCGTATGTGGGCACATTGCTCTCCCCAAAGAGACACTGAGCTTTATTCAAACCTTCGCGTCCCTCGGATGAAGGACACAAGATTAGAAACACTCAGTGTTCTGAGCTTCTCAGGATCCACAAAGTGGTCCCCGAGAATTTTCCTTTGACTGATCAGAGCCAGACAGTGGTCTAAGTAGTGCAAAGAGGTCTCTAATTCAATGCCACAGGCGTCACACAGACCATTGTCATAGAGTCCCATCACCATTTTGTGGTGGTTGGGCAGGTTGTGCCCAGTTAGGACTCCAACCAGTGTGCTTAGTTTTCCTTGTCAGGGTGATGAGAGCTTTCCCAAATCTAAGTCAGACTAACACCAAGCTTTAACTAAAATAAGCACAAAAAGTAAGAAACAGTGTGTTTGGTAGATTATTTCTTAGTTGTAATAATGCTTCTCGGCAACAAATCTTATATTGTTGGAAAGCCTGTTAATTTACCTTTTAAATGGTGCCACCTTTGTAAGGAACATGCATTTGTGGGATGAGCGGTAGAGCTGAGTGTGTGGGTTGTGCACATGAAAGTTTGCCAAATCTTCTCTGCCAAACAGCCTATTCTGCTGTTCTTATTCTGACCCCCCAGGTGCCCACCATAAGATTTATTACCATGAAGCATTGTTACAACAAAAAGAAAATCTACTAAGCAAACATTTCCTTACTTTTTGTGCTACGTTTACTTGTATACTGTTTGCAACATTTTACTTTACTCAAGTTACTGTTTAAATATTTTTTACAATGTTGATTCTAGTCTCCTTAGTCTAAATGTGTTTCACAAAATTAGTAAATCAGTTAAATTGTAAATAACCGTGCAAACAGACAGAGGTGTGTGAGATTTGTTCTGAAACTCAGATGTAGGATGGAACCACCCATATATTATGTCCAAGTAGTGCATATAAAAACTCTTAAACACATTGTGTTTATACCATTACTTTGCAGATCATTTTATGTTTTTCATATATGATCAGCAGGTTATATAGCTTCCTCTTTCCTGTCCTTTTGAAAGTGTAGTAACATTCATTTTACACCTCAGTGACATCATGCTTAAAATTTAATAAAGCTCTTTCACTCAGGAGGTCAGACTGTTAACCCTGTGTGTTTTTTTTTATTTTAATCTATTGTTACTTTATTATCGTGGTCTTGCAGGGAACACCCCACTCCGAGCAGAAGCTTTGGGAATCCTTTGAGGATAACTGAAAGCGTTTGCAGGAGAACTGAAAATGATGCAGCTTCTTCAAGGTATACATTTATAAGCACCTCAAACCCCAAACTACCCAGCTTATTATAAATCTAATAAAATATGTGAACGATAGGAGGGGCTGCGTGTTGCGGCTCGGGCTCTTTACTCACAGAACCCTGTTCTGCATCCTGGCTGTTTAACTGAAACTGAGGCCCAGTTCTTCAAACTCTGCATCTCAAGATGACCTAGATTAGATAGTAAACTGACAGAGGAAGAAGCAGAAAAAAAGAAAAGAACTTTGTCCTGGTTTTAACAGAGAGAAGCTGGTTATCTGTTAGACAAATATTACAGGAACGATATTATACTGTGATATTTATTTTGTTATAAAGGCTCTTAATAATTTGTATGTTTGTTAAATAAATGTAGTGCAGTGTGGATCAAGCAGGAAAAGTAATAAATAACTAAAGTTCATGAGGTGTACTCATGTCTGTTGGCAGGTTGGGGGGGGATCACCAGACTCCCCCAACAGGGGGTTCTGCTGCATGAAAAACCACATGGTTACAGTTGGAAATTTACATTTCTGGAGGAATTGAAACCTGGGGCCTTTCACTAGATAAAAGTAATTATAGTGACGAGCGTCTCAACTCTTCATGCAAATAGATGCTCCCCTCCCCCACTAAATCCACCGTAACGCGGCACAAAAAAAAAAAAAAACATTAAATAAGAAAAACAGTACTAAAGCAGCAGCTGTAGAACTTGTGGGTCACAACTTAAAAGTTAAATAATTCATAGAAAACTGTGAAGTGTTGCAATCTAAGAGAACTTCTTCTAGCGGAGCGTGAGATTATCTGCGTTAGCATCTTCTCACAGGAAGTGCTCCGCCAGCCCTAACTGCATCTTCACGTCGTCTCATTTGTGTCAAAGTCTGAAGTTGTGTTTAAGCTCCTGATACTAAAACTCGCGCTCCTTCAACCTGTCAGAACGCAGCAGAAAAGTCGGTTGTGTTGTAATATTTCTTCTATATTCAGCACTTCTTACCAAACCTCGCAGCCATGTGAATGAGACTGAAAAAGACGCAACTTAAGTCGGCAGTAGACACGAACAAACTGAATTCAATTTGAGTTTTAAGCTAATGTAATTGTTTGTTTTTTTTTTTAATTGGGACACTTTAGAGTTTGTCATCATTCAGTCATCAGACGGCGTTTGCTTAGAAAAAAAAAAAAGTCTTCTGCAGAAGGCAAAAAGAGGCCGGAAAAGCAGAAAGAGAGCGGCTGTGACTGTTAAACCTCTTCCTGTGGTTGCGTCACGTGACTGTGGAGGCTTCAAAAGGAGACAACTTCTTCTTCTTCATCCACTCCTTGGACAGACAGAAGACGTCTGAGACGGTCGGTGGACAGGCGTCGACTTCGAGAGCAGAAAACATTTATTTTAAATAGCAGGTTGAGGTAAAGTATGACAAGCGTCGACATCGACTAATTGTTTCATTATCTGTGGTGAGAATGTATTTTGTCCAATTAACAATGTTACATCTTAATTATTCAGGTTTTCTTTACTTTTACTTTGGGTCTGGTGGACTCTGTTCAAAGGTTTTTGTAGAATTTAGATGAAACTCATATTTAAAATTGAAATCTTAATGCTTTACTTTAATATTTGATTTTTAATCCGTTGATTGAGTTGAACCAGTTATCTGCTGATTCTTTTGAGTTTAACTTGTTTTTTTTTTTTTTACTTTATCAAGACGCTCAGACAGAAAAGCTTACTCACGCCTGACAAAATGGCTTCCTCAAGATAGCGCTTCCTCTGGACGATAGTTTCTGATATTTGTCTTAAAAGTATAAGAAAAGCAGGTGTGGTTTGTTTTTTTCAGCTGATTTGTTTTCTTACTTTGTCCTTTTTTTTTTTTAAATCCTGCTTTTGGATGAGTCTAAAATGTTACCAGGCCCTGTTTGAGTCTGTAAAAGTAGTTGTGCAAATGTTTCGAGTCGAATCAGGAAGTGTAACGTTTTCTGGTTTCACATTAAAGCGGTTGAGCTGTGAGGTTTCAGACTGTTGAGGATGGGGGTTGGTGTGTGTGTGTGTGTGTGCAGCTGCAGTCGTGGCTACAGGTGCAGCAGAAGTGAGAAGACAACAGACTGAAGAGGATCCGTGGATGTACAGTGCAGTCATCCATAAAGTAGAAAGCACTACTAAACTCTTCGCCACAGTGTAGTGTTTCCTACTTTATGGATGAGTGTACTGTTGGCTTCAGAGAAGAGCAGAGGCCCGCCATGACTCCAGCGCAGGAAGAAGAAAAAAAAAGAAAAGAGGAAGCTGCTTTGTCTCAGAAGGCCACACGTTACCCAAAGTGTTGAAGCAGTCAGTTCACTTGGGCAGAGTGTGGCGCTGAGCAGAGCTCCTTCGCTCTTTCTGTCTCATTACTTGTCCTGTTTCACCTGTCAAGAAAAAAGCATACACTGGATGTGATTGTTTTTAAAAATGCAATAATAAAAACTAAATGAAATATATCATGTTTTGTGTGCCCGCCCTCTTTTCTTTTTTTTCTTTTATACAGATGTAACCAGTGTTTTCTGTGAAAATATACAGACTTTATTCTGGTAAAAAGTTTCTTTTTTTTTTTTTTTGAAAGAGTTCACCACAACTTCAAGTCCTCAACATCTGTAGTCCTCCATCAACATTGCTCAGTCATGCAGAGAAAAATAAACCAACAAAAAAATAAATAAAAATTGAAAACATTGACAAAAATATGTACAGACCTCCCCTTCAAAAACAAAAAAAACAAGGGTAATAATACATATCAAATGTATATATTATATATATGAAGCTTAATCTTTCACTGGTTTCAAACAATAAATGAATGCAGAGAAGGAAAACAAAAAGAAGTTTTTCTGCACTGTATGAAAACATTACAGTATTTACAGCCTGCAGCTCGTTCTCCGCTGCAGAGACCGTCTGCAACACGAGTCCACCTGTAACACTGAAACGTGACACAAATGTAAATAAGGCAGAACATGGGTAAAACATTACGAGTGCAGTCGATAACGTCCTGTAAACAAACAAAATTAAGACTAAACATGGTCTTTGTGTAAGGCTAAATATGACCACCTGAGCTAAAACACTAAATATGGGTCTCAGTCAGTTGTTGCTTCAAAGAGAGACTTGTGCATTTAAAGGCCGTCAAATATTTTACAACTATCTGCTGTACATTTCGGCAACATTTGAGCATGCACCTCCTCCAAAAGACAAATATAAATAAAATGAAATAAAACGTACAGTACTGCCTTGGTCTTGCCTCTAACCTGCCTGAATCATTTTCCCTTTAATTCTTGGCATTGCCACGCTCCCTTTATGTACGACTAAAAAACAACAAGGTTCAATACAGAAGAAGATAATAAACTATGCATGTTCGAAGGGGGGGGAAACGGTGTCGGGGTTGTGGAAATAAAAAAAAGAAAAAATAGAAAAGAAGAAAAAGCACCCAATGTTTTGGCAAATTCTGCTGCTTCCCAACAGTCGATCCGGTTGGCTCAGTTGGCGCCGAAACACGTCTGAAAACCAGAGGAGCGACCCGGCAGTCCTCCTGACACTAAAACCTGGACCACAACGAGTGAACGATCACTGCGCATTTGGACGCTGATGAGCGTAAAGAAATAGTTCAGCCTAGTTTGAGTGTGTTTATGTGTTAAAATGATAATCAGTATTTTACCTGTTGTAGATAGCTTGGAGAATCTCAGTTTGGGGGCTAGACTTTGCATTAAACAGGACTTGATGAGCTAACGGCTAGTCTGAATGAAACCAAGATCCAAGAGGATTGCTGCCATCCTGAAACAACTTCAATCTTTACAATTTAAAAGCAGTTAATTCGCACACTTTTTTTTAAATGCCTGGCAGAAGGTTCACAATATTTCTGCTAAAATAATTAGTAAAGTGATGTGGTGCAAATATTGAAGTATCATCATTCACATTAACTACTATGAAATTTTGAAGATCGGAGTCATTTTAGGCAACATAATCAGCTTCAGATGAAAAAAAGGCCGGTTCAGACGGACCGACATCCAGAACAGATTTAGGCTGTCCTGAAATGACTTACAACATGCTTGTAAATAATCACAGAATTTCAGTCTACATTGTAGCAAAGTTTGGACTAAATCATCAATCTGGTTAGAATTAACCACAGTTTCCACTATATTCTTCTCCAGTCCGATGCACTGCGCAGTTCGCGTCATACATTTCCACCTAATTCACACTGCGTCCGCTCCGGTGTAAAGCCCAGAGGAAAATGTGCAGAAAATGAAAGATCACGTACAAATGTGGAAGTCAGACCAAATGAATTCATTCTGCGGAAGACGGAATGGGAACAACAGTTGACACTGCATCGCTGTTGTCTTTTTCTGATTTCAAAATAAAATCCACTTGTATTTTGTGTGTATGCATGTGCTGCGCACTGCCATCTGCTTCCCAAAGAGAATGATACATTTTCACAGCATGTTATGTTATGTTTGTAAATATGCCCATATATTTATTAATATCGCTAGGATTTCAACAAAATAAGTCTGTCTTTGGTGAATTATTTTGAAAATATGAATGTTGTGCTCTATCTATTTCCAGTTGGTGCTGTTGTAGATCGACTCTGCACTTGCTCTGCCGTCCGGTAAAAACAGGATTGAATCTAATTTTAACGGATGGGCGTGCGCACGCTGCCACCCTGCGGATGCAGTGTAAATGTTCTCGTTGGTTATAATGGCTGCGTTTTTACTGCGGAGGTCAGACTGGAGTGCGGCGGAGCGGACACCGTGTAAATTAAGATTAAATCCATTGTCTTAAGAAGCTATCTACAGCAAACTGTGTTTTACACAGAAACTCACTTCAAAATGGCTGAACTATCCCTTCAACACGAACACACTTTCATTAATTTTTAACTACTCAGAAAAACGCAGAGATATTTTACTAACACTGTTCATCAGTTCTGTACTTCTAACATGGAGACAACAGAGAAGATACGTGACTAACTGAACAAAACACCCCGCTAGGTGCCACAAGAACCAGAAAGTGATGTTCCTGTTCGCTGTCAAACATAAAACAAACAAACAAAAACAAAACAGGAAGCTACATTCAAATGAAACTGAACTCTAAATGTTGGCAGACGACTTAACTAGAATCTCTCTGAAATTAGCCTGAGCTAACGTCACGTTAGCATTTCTAACAACAGATAAATCTCAGCCCTCCCTGAACTTTAAAGGGGTATTTCAGAGTGTTTGGTTCTGTGGATAGTTTTCTGAACAAATAATTTCTTACCTGTTGCACTCAGTTCTTTGAATGAGCTCAGTTTGGAGAAATAAAGTGTAATTCTAATAGGACTAATGAGCTAATGACTAGTCCAGATTTAGCTAAAACCAAAGTGGATTGCTGTCTTCTTAAAACAACTCTAATCTTAAAAAACATTTTAAAAAATAACAGCAGTTTAAGCAAATGCTACTTTATAAATCCTAACACCACCAACAAATTCACATTAAACAGTTTTCTTTAGAAAACTCAAAATTATTTGTTCACGTAAAATGTGAAAGAACTAGCTGTGGCACTTCCTGTGTAGCCATGGGGTATTTCCAGCAGAAATATTAGAATATATTTGACAGTTTAAGCTTGCAATGTGAAACTGACCACAGTTCAAAAATTTAAAAAACAGCGTTCATCTTTATTTACTATGACGTGTTGAGACTGGAGTTTTTTGGCTGTTCAAAGAGCTATCTGCAACAGGTAAGATACTGTTTATAACAGTTCTAGATGAGCCCACTTTAATACATCTGACCCATCATTTAAACATCAGAGAAGCTAAATAAACCAAAAAACTTCAATCACTTGTAATTGAATAATCATTTGAAAAATAATAATTAACAGATGTATTCTTGTTGGCCTGTTCAACCCCAGACCCCGCCTCCCCCCCCACATACAACCCACTTGAACCCTAAACCTAAAACCACTTTGTGAATTTCAGAAACTATTTAAACTTATGATACAGTTCATGTTGTTCTCCTCAAAGCTGCTCTATCAGAACTAATGAACCGTTCTGACGCCACTTTAAGCAACGTGACAAAAAGGGTAAATGTCCGATACAAATAATGAATTATATAGTTACACAGAAACTCCTAAAGACAATAAATACACGAGGAAAGCAAACTTATTTAACTTACATCTACTCGGAATAGTGCATTTTTTAAATAGAGAGTGCGTCTGTTTGCTTTAAATAAACGACGTGGCACGTTAGCATTAAAGCTAATATTTACTGAGCTGAACATGTTTGAGGATTATTGCTGCATATTTTTTTTGTTGTTGTTGATAAATACGAAGCGTTTAAGATATATATATTAGAAGCTTGTTCACGTGCACGTCTCCATGCTCCTGTGGTGCTGCAGCTGTGAGTAGATCTGTTGTGTTTTAATGGATTCTGTTGAACAGCAGTGCTCTAAGGCAGGTGTATCATTACTGATCAGTTCTTAGATCTGAGAGGAAAAAAAAGTGCTTCAACTGTGACACAAAGTCTGAAGTTCTGACTCTCATTCCTTCTTGCTGGAACCCAGTTTTTTAAACAGCTTCTTGCCTTTAGAAAAGAAGCTTTTCCTCTTCTTTGCTTGTGTGGAGCAGTCTGCTGGAGCGGGGCTGTCTGAAGGAAGGGGGGCCGGAGGAGAGCAGAGGAGCTCCTCACCAGCTGGACCTGGATCTGGGCTCTTGTCTGACACCGTAACTTTCAGCTGTGCTCGCAGGTCTGAGTTCTCCATCCTGTCTGGGTAGAGGACTTCAGCTGTGGGGGGCAAAGCCTTTTCTAGGGCTGAGGGGCCAGAATCTTGGGGTTCTAAAGATGTCCAAGGGTCCTAAAAGTGAAAAACAAGTTTTATGTTCCATCATGAGAAGAAGAAAGTTGACCTACTTTCAAATTGAGGGGTTTGTATACTAAAAATAAATGTACAAAAATACTGTACCTTTTCTAACACATCAATTTTATTAAACAAAAATAAAACCAAAATGGAAAAGCTATAAAACAAAGTCAACAAAGTCCACCCCACGATCCAGCAGCCTGTACAATCACCTCTCTTCAAATGTTTTCTGTAGGACTTTTATAATTTCTCAAACGGTTGTTGAGGACTTTCAGCCCACTTTTTTTTACAGCGTTGCTTCAGTTCATTGAGGTTTTCAGACATTTGTTTCTGCTCAGGTCTCAGGTCTCATCACAGACCTGGATTTTGCATCACTTCATAGATTTGCTGCTGTATTTGGGATCACTGTCCTATTTTATCAGGACCCAGTGTGGTCCAAGCTTCATCTGTTGGACAGATGTCCTCACGTTTGACTCTACAGTCTTTTGGTTTACAGAGGACTTTATGATCAACTCGGTGACTGCAGGGAGACCATCAGCCCTCCTCCACCACCATGCTGACAGCTGATATGAGGTGTTTGTTCTGATAAGCTGTGTTTGGTTTTCGCCACACTTGTGGTCTTTTTGGACTATAAGGCCCAATCCGGTCACAGTCGGCCTGGCCTTATTCTACTCTGACCCTGGTTGTGTTTGGTCTGAGCAGAGAGCCGTCTCAATGTGGACGGGATCATCATATTGTTATGTCTTTATTTGTGACACAACAACGAACAACATCGAGCTTGAACGAAAAGTAAAAGATTATTATTGTCTAAGATGATTATTTTTATATATGTATGTGTACATGTGTATTTATACATGTATTATTATTATTATTAATATTTTAAAGGAAAAAGGGGCAGATATTAATAAGATTTCTTTCTTCTTTCTGCTGCCTTTCATTTCATTTTATTTGATTGTATTGTTTTTTTTTTTTTGTTGTTGTTTTGATATTTTTAATTTTTTTAATGAAAAATGAAATGAATAAATAAAGGAAATGAAATGAAGTACAGATAAAACTGTACCGGACCATCCAACAGTATGTCACTGAAAATGAGAGGGCAAGACGACAGAGGATGGGTAGCTAATGAATAAATGCTTTGTGTAAAATAAGGAACTGACATGTTTCCACCCTGTGTTAACACACCTGTATGATCCAAAGCAGCAAACTGACAAAACTCCAGGTTGTAAAGGAGGTGACCACACCGAGGATCTGTTAACTAATACATGTGATCAGCATCACCTGACTCCCACTGAACCCCCTAAATCTTCTGCGAGGGTGGACTGTTTTTTTTTTTTTTACACTCAACTTTTTCCTTTTGTCTTCCTTTTTATTAACAAATACATGACAGTGGAATCTGTGATGTTTGTATTTTAGTATATTTTAAAACCTGGTAACCTGGTGATCTGATATGTAAAACCCTAGAACTGAAAGAATGTGGACTGTTATTGTATGTGTCATGATTAATAGTGTCTGAAGCACAGTAAGCTGTGTTTGTGTCTTGTTGATGAAGGTTTTTAACTGTAGGAGAAGCTAAAGGGATTTCAATCTAACTTGTGGTTTAACAAGCTAACATCAGGTGTAGGGTTTTATAAGCAGCTGAGCGGGGATGGAAAAGGTTATAAAAACAAGGTGGAACCATCTGAAACACTTACGATCACGTCTCAAAGTGAACAGATCGTTTTTGCTTCTGTTAAACATCATGCAGGAAGCAGTGAGGCGGAAGAGATGCAACAGGACGCAGGTTTGAAAAAAGAAGAAGAAAAAAACCAAAAGAGCAACCATGCAATTGTAAATAACAGAAAATTAACAATATAAAGAAACTTTAGATGTCAGCGATAAAAAAAAAAAAAAAAAGATTGAGATATGCATACACGCTAAAGAGACAGACAGGATACGTTACCAGTGATTCTTTCTTGGGCTCTGGTGCAGGTTTGCCACAAACCGGTTCTGTTGGAGCCTCGTCTGGAATCGGTTGAAGGAAGTTGGACGGGACTAAACCCCTGTGTCCATTCAGGTCCCCCTGAAAGACCAAAGACTCTAATTTATTGAAATACATTCTCCACAATAATTAGGTTCTTGTTCCAACAGGTGGAAGTTTCACTCTTCATTCTGCATTACATGCATATTTACAAAGAGTCTCAGCAGCAGCTAGCTGTAGCACTTCTTGTGCAGCCTGGGGCACTTCCCGCAGGGAATGTTAAAAACTAACTGTATCTGAAACATTTAAATAATTATGTTTACATGAACTGCTATTAAATTTTGCAGATTGGAGGTGTTCAAAAACAGCTTCAACACTTAAATCTTTAGAACAGTTCACTAAAAAGCTGTTTTACAAACGTTTATATTGCCATCAGTTCTGCAGCACCCAGTTATTTTGGTTGAAATAAAAAGATCTTCCTGTCAGAAGAGTCTGAGGCTGTGTTAGTGAGGTGCTGATGTTATTTTGTTTGCAAAAGAACAGATTTTGATGTAAATAACCATAAATTAAAGAACCAATGATGGTGTAAAGAACTTTGAAATAATGCATTAACTAATTTTGAAAAAACAATCCACTTTGGAAGTGGGTCCAATCAGACTACAACCCCTGGCATAAATTATGGAATCACCGGCCTCGGAGGATGTTCATTCAGCATTCAGCAGATCACAGACATGACACAAAACTAAAGTCATTTTAAACGGCAACTTTCTGGCTTCAAGAAACATCAAAATCAAGAAGAAAAAAAATGTGGTAGTCAGTAACAGTTTTCTTCCGTCTTCCAACACGGAAACAGCTGTTCTCTCCTCACGGAGAATCAGCACTGGGCGGAAAGACAGGAGCTCAGGTGCCAATGAGCAGGTCTTGCCACCGAGGCTCACGATACCATCAATCGTGATCCAAACAACCAGTTTTAAGCTCCACAAGCTTTTGTTTGAACTTCTATGAGAAGTATCTTATTTTTGAACTTG
>JARVJO010000082.1:21013393-21059159 GCA_031762555.1 Cynodonichthys magdalenae | reverse complement strand
TCTGAAATTGATTTATTTATTATTTAAATTTGTTAATTGTCTGAAATAAAAAAGTCATTCATTCATTCATTCATTCACAAATGGGAGGAAACTGGAGTCAACGTCTGTGACCGAACTGTAAGGAACCACCTAAAAGAAATGGGATTTACATACAGAAAAACTAAACAAAAGCCATCATTAACACCTAAACAGAAAAAAACAAGGTTACAATGGGCTGAGCAAAAGCAATGGTGGACTGTGGATGACTGGATGAAAGTCATATTCAGTGATGAATCGTGAATCTGCATTGGGCAAGATGATGATGCTGGAACTTTTGTTTGGTGCCGTTCCAATGAGATTTATAAAGATGACTGAAGAGAACGTGCAGATTTCCAGTCATTGATGATATGGGGTTGCATGTGAGGTAAAGGCACTGGGGAGATGCTGTCATTACATCTTCAATAAATGCACAGGTTTACGTTGATATTTGGACGCTTTTCTTATCCCATCAATTGAAAGAATATTTGGGGATGATGAAATCATTTTCCAAGATGATAACGCATCCCGCCATAGAGCAAAAACTGTGAAAAAATTCCTTGAAAAAAGACACATAAGGTCAATGTCATGGCCTGCAAACAGTCCAGATCTCAATCCAATTGAAAATCTTTGGTGGAAATTGAAGAAAATGATCCATGACAAGGCTCCAACCTGCAAAGCTGATCTGGCAACAGCAATCAGAGAAAGTTGGAGCCAGATTGATGAAGAGTTCTGTTTGTCACTCATTAAGTCCACAGAGACTCCAAGCTGTTAGAAAAGCCAGAGGTGGTTCAACAAAATACTAAAGATGTGTTGGATTGTTCTTTTGTTTCTTTGTTTTTCATGATTCCATATTTTTTTCCCCTGCTTGGCCAAAAAAACTAACCGTTACTGACTGCCACAATATTTTTTCTAGATTTATTTTAGTGTTTCTTAAAGCCAGAAAGTTGCCATTTGAAATGACTTTAGTTTTGTGTCATGTCTGTGATCTGCTTCTTTTCTACAAAATTAAACAACTAAATGAACATCCTCTGAGTCCAGTGATTCCATCATTTTTACCAGGGGTTGTAGCTGTTTCCTCAAACTGAGACCTTTTCAAACAGAAAATATACAGAATATGTACTGCAGAGACCCCTACTTGATAGGAGGTGGAGCTTGAAGAGGTAGTGTGCCTTATAAAACTTAGAGAAACACTGGTTTAATAGTTTTCCACAGAGCTCTTTCAAAATGACCAGCATATCTTGGATGTAAAGTTTGACAGTCAAAAGAGTGGGACACTTACGTAAAAGAAACCGTCTTCGTCCATGTCACCAAACACGTGGATGATATCTCCTGCACTGAAGGTCAGCTCTGCCTGAACACAGTTAGAACCAAAAGGCCTCATTATTTCCCTCATATTTACCACAAACACCGTTCAAAATTAAAAACGTATAGAAAGTTCGGACCTCTATGTCAGTGTTGGGGGAGCTCTCTCGTGGATCATAATCAAAAATGGCAACCATCTTACGAGCCCCAGAGGCCAGTTTCCCTCCAGCTGCAGGGGCAGCAGGCTGAGAAGGATCTGAGGGGCAAACAGAGCAACACAAACCTCTAAATGAGACCGTATTTAAAGGAACCAGATATCAGTGGGCCTGGCAACATGCAACTCTTCAGGGCTGCGTGACTCAGCATCATGCTAAGCTGAGAGAAAAATAGGTCAAGGCAATCACACAAATCAAGAGTCTAAATGAAACAAGACAAAAGATTAGTTAGCTGTTGGAATCAGACCAAACATTTGTTAGAACGTAAAGAAATCATCCGACTTTTAGCAACATTAACTGGAGGGAAACAGAAATGATTAAATGTTTTAATACCTGAACTGTGAAATGGAATGTTAGAAAGAGAAACTGACAACAATAATCCAAATTTAATTTTTCTTTCTTATATTTTTTCCACCCATTGAAGCTAACTGGTTTCATAAAATTCCAAGATTCTTGACTATATTTTCTAATAATCAAGCAATCCCTAAGAATAAAGAATAAAGCTGAGCTTGCGTCCTTTCAGCAACAAAACACTGAAGTTAAAAACTAGAGAGGAAAAACAAAAGAAAATAAAAAGGTGAAAACATGCTGTCCCCCTCTGCACCGTGGAGGAGTCTGTTCATGCAGATCAATGTTGAGGCTCAAAGAGTCAACCACAAACCTGGACTGGAGGACTCCACATTCTCCTCCCAGACTGCTGCAGAATCCACTAGAAAAGATCAAAAGCGGAGTGGGGGGGGACACAATAAGCAACACGACGCAATCATGAGAATTCATCTGAAGTTTTGGCTGAAGTGACTTCGGCTTTCCACAGGCAGAGTGGGATCATGGGAGTATGACTCTGAACTGATCAAGTCAAACTTTCTCTGACAGATTTCAATGTGTGAAAGCTGAAGGCATCGTCATCTTGTTTCTTTCCTACAGCGAGGTGTCCCCCAGGGACCAGTTCTGGGGCCACTCTTTGTCTACGTTAAAACTGCAGGTCTTAATGCTTAATTCCATTTTTTTGTGTGGTTGTGGCAAATTTGAAATTGGCAAATTAAAAAAACCAAGACAAAGCAAGTGGATTTTTGCAGAGTCCCAAAATTTAAACTGAACAAGGTTGGATTCAGCAATATTAATACTTGGATCAATCCTACCTCACTGACTTGAAAGTAGAGCTGTGACATTCATGAACAATCTGAATCTTGAAAGGCTCCTTACAACGAACAATAAGAACCAAATAAAGAACTGATTGTGGTTTTATTTTTTTAACACCTTGTAATCTTGATTTTTTTCCTCAACCAGAGACAATCGTTCTTCCTTCACTTTTTCAAGGAAAAACGGGCCGAGAGGTGGAGTACAGCAGCTCAGGGATTCCACTTGACGGAACTGCACCATCACAGTGTATGTAATGACATATGTTCCTATGTGAGGACGTCATTCTACAAAATTGAATGGCTTCATAGAGCGGCACTATGAAACAAACAGCTCGTCGAGATCTGGATCCCTTTAAAGAGCCATTTTCCCTATTTCAACGTAAAAGTCTAACAAAATGTGATATGAGCGTTCAGAGTGAGGATGCTTTGAAAACAATTGGATATGCATCTGATTTAGTACACCACACTGGAAAGACCTGGGTCAGACATTTTTGAATGACTGTGAAAAAATCTATTTCGGATCGCATTTGCCTGCAGTGTGAACATAGCCTTTGCTAATAAGTTGAACACTCAGTGGTTTGTATGATCAAAAATGTAAAGATCGGAGAGTGGACCGCCTTTAGTTTCATCTGGTCATCATCCTCGTAGCAGTAGAAGTTGATCTGAGTGCTACCGTGATCTGTTTTTCTTGGAGCCATAAAGAAAAATGGACATGCTCTGCACTGAAGCCACGCTGCCCGTGTGAAGCTGGTCTTAGGAAACACCATGCAGAGTTTACACAAAGTCACAGATGAAGATCAAAGAGGACAAATGCTTTAACCTTTCAGTCATGAGCTTCTGAAAAAAGCAACTTTCTTTGAGTTTATCAGTTATTCAACAACCTGCTGTTACTTCCTGCTGTAATATCTGTAAAGTATTACATGAGTCTACAATGATAGGACTGAGTCAGTCCTCGTGGTCGTGGCTTTTAACTTCCATGACCAATCTGAACTAATTATCCAGGGGAAAAATCTGCATGGCCTTCAGGGAAACAAAGTGTGAGACGCAGCCTTAAATCTAGAAAATGAAACTGCTTCAGAAAACCCACTTGTAATGTTCAAATTTGCCTACAATGCTGGGAAGTGGTGTGATTTTATTCTTAGATTTATGGCTTCAAAACCCCCTCCCCGACTGCCAGTGAGAAGCAGTGACTGAAAGAAATAAATTTAATGTGAAAGAGACAGGAAGAGAAGCAAACCAGAGAGAAGAAGAAAGAAGAGGTGGGAAGCCGCAGTCTGCAGCGAGACACACCTTTCTTGGATCGCCTCGGTTTCGGAGGTGGGACGGGGCGACGAGGAAGCTGTGCGTGTGAGCGAGTGCCTTAATGGAGTTTTAGGGGCCAAAATCAAAAAAAGAAATGAAACCAAATAAAAAAAGGAGGACACAGGTGTGATTTTTTTTTAAAAAAGCAGACAAGACAAAGTTGATGATGAACAGGAAGCAGAGAGCACAATGAGAAACAATCGCAGCAGTGAGGACAAGTGGAAGTGAAAAGGTTAAACCATCTGTAAGTATCGCTCTGGGTGGAAAGCAGGAAACAGAAGCAAAGCGTTAGTTTGATTTTACTGTTTGGCTTATCAGTCACCACACAGATTGGCATGAAGACACAGCTAGTACCGATGAATATAGATATTTTTGAGTTTTATTACAACACGATACAATTGAAACTATAAATCTAAAAAAAATAAAAATTTGGGCCTCGTTTTTGACAAGTTTAAAAAATCTGATGCCAGCTTTGGTTACTCCTTCTGATGACTCAGAAGGTGTGTTTTTCCATCAAACAGGTTCCAGGGCTAAACAAGGAGCTTCCTAACAGCAGAGGTGGGTAGAGTACCCAAAAGTAATACTAGCACTACTTCAACATATTATATAAGTAAAATTAGCCATCCAAGAAAGTACTCAAAGAGGAGTACTTCATAAAAAGGATATGTGAGAACTGATAATAACATCTGATTTAATATTTTAAAATGTCATCAGACTGACAAAAAATAGAAAGCTATGCGCAAATTCTGGTGTTTTTGTAGAATAAAAGGAAAAAATTAATACATAACATAATTACAAAATAACTAATTCCAATAACTAGTGGTTGAAAAAAAAACCTATTTTTTAACACTTTCCATTCCAAAGTAGAGATTTGTAACAGCTCCAATTTGGTGTCAGTGTGAACTTGACACAAATTAATTTCGAACAGGTTCCTTATTACTTTGTGCTTTAGAAACCAAAACAACAATAAAACAGGTTTTACCAGATGTTTATCCTGAATGTGTTGCCAATAAACTTTGATCAAGTAGTGAAATAGTTTGTAACAGAAAACACTGAAAGAAAAATGAGTTGCAATCATTCAAATCATATATCCAACAAAATGACCTGATGAGAGACTACAACTCATGTTATTTCACTGTTAATTTGATGTCTTCTTAATGCTTAATTCTTATTGTTTTAAATGCTTACAATATTTTCATTGGTTGTTCGTCTCTAGAAAACCCACCCAAAGTCCAGATAAAAGCATCTTTTTTACTCTGGCCCCGCACACTCTGGTGCTGAGTTGTTTTTTTAGTGCAGGAGTATTTAAGGGTGGAAACAGGAAGAGATGGTGCTAAGTGAGCTCTAGTTCTTGTTTAGTACTGGAACCAGATTGTGAAGGAAAAAAAATAAACAACTAGAAACAAGGGAGTTTCTCATATAAATGAAAAGCTCTAGGCTCTAATTTTCTTTAAACATAAAGGCCACATTGTTCAGAAACGTTTACGCGCCATTTTCACTTACCACTTAAAACATAAAAAGCAGTGACTTCATGGACAAAGCTTTACAATTTACACAATACAATGTAAAAAAAGCAACAACATAATACAGCTGACAAAAACTTTCACAAACTGCTACGTACCGATCTTCTCCATGGAGGCCGCTGTGGGCAAGAAGCCCTGCTGCAGGAGCTGCTGCCGGGTCTCCTCATCCTCCACCTGGACCTCAGACACCATGTTACATGGAACGTAGCCCAGACGACCACCCGACTCTCCTCGGTAGAACCCGTCCGCATCTTTATCTCCGTAAACCTGCCAAGAAGAGTGTGACGATGTATTTAAAACAGAAGACAGTGAATGCAGAAAACAAATTAAAGGAACTTACTTTGATGATCTGGCCTTCGCTAAAGGGCAGTTCCTCCTCAGCAGCATCGGGATTGGGTGACATGGTGGCCGGATCGTAGGGGAAGAGAGCCACAAAGATGCGAATGTCACCATCTGCTTTTATTTTTGATTTATCTGGAGGCACACACACACAAATATACACTCATCCCCAGACCAGCAAGAGTTTCTTAGACTAATGATGTAAGAAAATCCAACAGTGACCCAGCATCAAATAAACTGTTTGTAATGTTTGGTAGATTATTTCTTTGTTGTAAATTCACAACCGAACTATAACGAACCAACTTGTGAAAAGTTTGTCCAACACTAAAGATGTCTATGCTGAAGATGGAACTTTAAAAAATCTACTGGAAGCCCCTTTTGGACCTGTAATGCTAACAGTAAGATCCAATATATAGCTGATATGAGTAAAACATTCTGGACAAAATTTTGAGTCTGCATAAGTTGTCTTAAACGTTACAGTGTGATGGGCCTTAATGCTTTCTGTCAATAAATCTAATACTGGGCACCTGGAGGGAGCTGACGGACTGTAGACAGGCATAAAAAGCCCAAATCTTAGGTTTGGAGAAGCTCTCATCGCCCTGAGAAGGAAAACTAAGCACACTGGTTGGAGTCCTAACTGGGCACAATCTGCTCAACTGCCACAAAATGGTGATGGGACTCTATGACAATGGTCTGTGTGATTGAATTAGAGACCTCTTTGCACTACTTAGGTTCCTGCCTGGCTCTGAGCAGTCAAAGGAAAATAATTCTCGGGAAACCTTTTATGGATGGATTTATGGAGTGTTTATAACTTTGTGTCCTTCATCCGAGGGATGTGAAGGTTTGAATAAAGATTTGTGTTGTTTTGAGAAGAGTAATGGGTCCACCCCTGTTCATATGGATTCTTTATCCATCCTCACTTACTATAACCATAGATCGGGCACCTGACTGGCAGCACCTGGGGGAACCAGAAACTCAAAACAAGGGTCAATATCAAGAGCAAAATAAGTCGTTTGGGAGAAGATTTGCCAAACTTTTTAAGTGCACAACTCACTCAGCTCTACTCTTCCCACAAATGCATGTTCCTTACAGCTGTGGCATCATTTAAAAGGAAAATTCACAGGCTTTCCAATGGTATAAGATTTATTGCAAAGAAGCATTGTTACAACAAAGAATTAATCTACCAAACACACATTTCATTACATTTTGTGATCAGTTTAGATCAGTCATGTCAAATGCTAGTTTCAAGGGCTTATCTCCTGAATGCTTTAGGTTTGTCCCTGCTACAACCCATCTGATTCAAATACATGACTTACTTTCTCAGTATATCATCAAGGTCTGCAGAAGCCTACTAATGAAGGATTCCCTAAATTCAGCTGTGCTGAACCAGGACAACACCTCAAACATGAAGGAAACCAGCCCTTCAGGACTGACTTTGGACCTAACTGGTTTAGATCAGTGCCCACAAACTAAATCAGTTGTTTCTTCCATATCTCTTAAAATAAATAAGAATGCAAACGATTTTTAGCAACTAAAGGCTGATTTATACTTCCATACTTACAGTCTGGCATGACAAAAATTGCGTAGCTTCAATCTGTTATCTCCCGCTGACACCCTGTCTTGTACATTGCCTCCAGTTTAAACTTTGTCTTGCAGACCTATGCATCTCACAGTGTCTGATTGGTCTGAACTTCGTGGGTGTGTTTGTTTATGTGGAGCAATGCTCTACTAGTTTATTATAAAAGCAAGATGAACAGCTTTGAGGAGCAGCTCGTCTAGTCCTACTGAACACGCGAATGTGCCACTGACGTCAACATCTTCTTTCTATAAACACGATTAACAAAAAAAAAAACTATATCTACCTCCTACGACTCCTCATCCAACAACACGAGTCTCTCCTCAAAGGTCTGAAACATCATCGAGTGAAAAAAACAACTATCTATCCTGCTATCACTGTTGTTTATACGCTTAGTTATGCGTGACATATGGAACATTGGGAGAGCTGTGGGAGGGATTATGATGATTTATCACTCGAGTCTTTTACATGACTATTAACAAATCCTATGTCTCATTTCTATTCCGCTGACATTCTCCTGTTTCTGTCACAGTTTTCTATTTGCTACTCCTCCCATAGCTTTGGAAAAACTCATCCAAGCAATGTGTTCAAACTTTCGGCTCGGATGGGAACAGTATGCTAGGATTTTTAGCAGCAGTACATCTAAGAGACAAAATTTGTGAAAATAAAATATTTCCACACAGACAACAAAAGGATTTTGGCAAAACTAGTAAGACTTTACTATTCACCTTATATTGTTAGAAAAATAAGGCCCAAATTATTAAGGGGTTTTCTAGAAGAAAGCTGATATATGTTGGTGTTTCAGGCAGGAGCTGTTTTGGTAACTTTCCAAATTTCTGTAGAAATGTTCCAGTTAACTTTGTATTTGATATTACAATGACTGTCAATACTCCCAGCAGGACGGAGCGTGAGAGAAAGCGTTGCTTTGCAACAAATCCTGCAGATAGTGAAGCCTGTGCTCCCCCCCCCCTCCCCCCCCCCATGTGCAGAGCTGCTATGAGCAGTGTTGGCCCAGCACCTGTTCTGTAAAGAGGTAATCAAGCTAAACCACTGATCCTAAGCTGTGCGAGCTGTTTGACAAACTCGTTCATGATCTGAAGCTGAGCAACAGAGGAAACCAGGATTTGACTCAAACAGAACGGAACCAGAAGACAACTCTTCATAAAACAGCCTTCACACTGCATAAACAAGTGATGAGAGGCGGTTTTGAAACAGCGCATTGCAGATCATGTATTGTAAAAGCAGCCTGTTCCTTTTTTTTTGGTCCTGTAGCACTAAATCCAGTATAGCAGCATTAAGTATGACATCAGAGTAGCTACAAGCGCTGCAGCTGAAACATGACAGCAAGAAACATTTTCCCAGAGCTGCAGTGAGGCTTAAAGCTGAACTCATCTCATTAGAGAGAATCAGTCCATGTGTGACAAAAGTCACGGGCAGACGACTCACAGGCTTTCACATCCTCACTCGTTTTTTGAGTAGCTAGGACACAACTTCTCCCTGCTCCCTTCCTGTGTAAGTGCACGTGCGAAACACGAATGTGTGTAATGAGCTGTATGTGAACATTAAACCTATCTGTCGATCAGGTGCAATCTGTGGTGTTAGGCCAAAGAAGAAGAGAAGAAGCGAGTGAGAGAACTGCCTGTGAGTCGGACGGTTTCTGTGCTGCCTAACTGAGGTTACTATTTTAATGTCTGTCACTTCCTCCTGTCATGACAAGCCACTTTGGGTTAAGCCGGTTCTCGGCTTAGCGGCCTTTCCCTTACTTCTCCACTGCAGCTGCAGAACTGCCTGCTCCCTCCGTTCCTCCTCCCCTCCCCTAATGCACAAGGTGCTAATCTGACAACTTTCATGTGAGAGACAGGGGGGAGGCCTGCTGACAGGAAGCACAAGCACCTAAAGTTCCACTGCAACAAGACGAGAAAGACGATTGAGGAGAAAAGCTCTAACCTTTGAGTAGACCAGCCTGTGAGCCCCCTCTTGATGGGCCTGAAACAGCTGAAGGAATCTGGCTCGGCTCCTGTTCAAAACACAGAAAAATTAATTTTAGCTGCAGCAATCTTAGCAGAAAGAGAATAAAGTATGTGGACTGTAAGCTACTGAAGAACAAAACACTACTGACTAGTTTTTTGGGGAAAAAGCTGGAAGTATTAAAGAGCAGGAGACAAGCAGCAGAAGCAGGAAGAGGAAGGAAAGACATTTATCTGGAAGAACTGCATCACAGAGGTCATGCAGATAGACATGTTTCTGTTTAGTAAGTAATGGAGTTAGCTGCTGTTCAAGATTTAGAAGGTTAAATCGGCACAGATATGGGGGGAGGGTGGGACAACATAGTTGCTGCAGCTGCTCTGTAGTTACCATTGGTTCAGCTTTCGCTCCTCGTCGGTGTGCAGGTCTGCTGTGCTCCACCTGCGCCCCCTCTACCCACCACTCAGAGCTCATGTGCTCCATCACCACCTCTCTGCCGCTGCAGTCCACAGGCTCCTCGCTGTCTGTACCGTATTCCACGTTGATCTCCATCCCATGACCAGCGGGAGACTTTACAGTTTGCGCTGTTTTGCTGACTGGGTACGTTTTGGGTGTGATAAGGCCTTGGTCTGGGTTGGTCACTGCGGAGACAGCCATCTGACTCCTGAGCATGGCTGCCCTTCTAAGGCGGTCCCCAAGTCCTTTGAGCAGTGATTTTTCTCTGTCGTTGGGGTTCAGAGTGGGAGGACGGTGGGTTGAGACCCGCCTGCTGGTGGGACCTTCATATAAACTTGGATTTTCATTTTCAGGGTAACTAACAGCGTCAGCGTAGTGCACCCTGTAAAGTGTCTTTGGTTTGACCTGCAGGGGATTGTGTCTGACTGAAGGCTCTTTGGTTACAGGCTTGGAATGATGATGATGATGAGGGGGAACAAGTGAGTGTGGGTTGGCAGGGTGCGTGTGAGACTGAGGAGCATGATGAAGAGCCTCGGAGCTTCTGGAATGAAGGTGGCTGAGTCCTGGCCGAAGCTTACTGCGACGACCTAAAGGGTCTTCTTGACTGCTGTCTTCCTCTTCCGTCACCTCAGCAATACTAAACGGCTGCTTGCTGTGAAGGACCTGAGGTGGCAACTTAAGGATCCTCTCCAGGATCTCCCCCTCACTGTCTGGTGTGTCTAACTTGCATGACTTCAGGGGGAACAGTTTCAAGCAACCAAGAATGAACCAAGATGAAGGTTGGATGAAATAGTGTTCAATGAAAAAGAATCATGCAAAAAGAAAAGAAAGAGGAACAAATGGAAAATATAAATCATGAACGCAATCAAAAATAGGACAGAAATCAAAATAAGAACAAAAAGCAGCATATATCATTCAAAAAGCAGAAGCTGCTAACTCATATCTGTAAATAAATAAATGTAGACACACATAAAGGCTTCACATTACAGTGCATGAATTTTACCCTGCTGGCTCTGACGGTGTAACCTCTGGCCTGAACTTCTCCGAGGTGGTCCGAGTAAAGGTCTTCTTCCTCCTCCTCCAGGATGTCTGACAGGTCTGAGCGGCTGTTGTCTGCGTGGTAGTCACTGAGAGGCTCCACAGGTCCTCTGCCATAACTCTGCAACAGAATAACACAGCACCACATCATCGTACTGATGTAAATATATACAGTTTGAATTTCTGTATTTATCTCCATTGTACAGAGGGTTGCTAAATAATCCACCCTCCTCTACATTTTTCTGTGCTGTTGATTTTGCAACCTGGAAATAAAAAAATAAAAACATTATGGGGTTGGTTGTGGACTCTGTAAAACTTCCCTATATGGTGTATTTTGTAAAGGTCTGTACCCACAAAGCAGACAGATGTGGGCCAGATCTGGTGTCAAGATGGCACTGCTGGGATGAGAAGCAGTTTGTCAACCAGATGTGGGCCAGGTCTGGTAATGATGGCACTGTTTTTAAGATAGCATGCCTAAACTGGCCCAGTTGTGGTTTGGTTTATGTGATGCTGGAACAAGCATGGACCACCTCTGGAAAAACCACATCTGGGCCACCAAAATCAGTGGCTAAGTGTTGTGTGGGCCAGACAAATTTTGCTACGTGGGTATCTTATAATCAAAAATCCACACAAACTCCAGGTGTAAGGTGACAAGACAGGAAAAAAAAACTAGGATGGCATGTGTGATTATTTTTTTAAACCACTGTATGTTAAGTGTGCCTTAAGAGTAGGGGTGTCCTGATACCGATACCAGTATTCCTCCCTTATATTTTTTAAAGCTTTTTTCTAAGTCTGCTTGCATCTAAAACTCCACATAATTAAAAACTTTCATTCAAAACAAACCGCTCAGAGATTTAAAAAGTTTTAGTAAATCAGTGAGCTGTCTAGCTTTAATATTTGGCTCCTTTGATTGGCTAAAAGTTCAGTTTTTATTTAAATCTCTATATTATGATTGAACTTGTGTGCTAAAACCAATGAGATGGATTAAAAATAGTTTTTGTGGTGAAGAGTCAGAGAAACTATAACTGTCCAGGCTGACCTGCTGCCTCCTGCTGTAAACCGGCTCCTGGTCCTGTCTCAAGAACTCCTCGATGGACACCAGGCGAGTGTTCTCCAGCTCCTCCTCCACCTCGGACTCTAAAGGTGAGGTGCTGGGGGGTCGGAGGAGGTTCGTGCTCGAAGGGTTAAGAAGGTCTGTGATGGGGGCTTTGGGTGGGGAAGCGACGGGCTCGGGAGTAACAAGCTTGACACTGGGGTCCTCGATAAACTCTGTGATGGACGGGAAAGGACGTATCGTTTCCGGGCTGTCTGTGTCTCTGCGCTGATCCAACACAGAAGATGGTGCTACAGCCGACACTGGAGCTGCTGCCGCTGGAAATGGCAGAGGTGTTGTGTTGATGGGGGAGGTCACGTTAACCTGAAATTGAAAGAAATATGCTTTTTCTTCACATTTATTCATTCAGAATATATGTTTAATAAATGATACCTTACTGTGCGTTAGCTATTATTCAGCAATTCTTTGTAATTTTAGTCCATAACTGTTTACATTTAGCCAAAAAAGCAGAATAAAGCCATGCAGAATTAGAAACAGTTTCTTCTTACAGTGTACTAATAATAAAACCAACAAATTACTCAGAAAAGTACCAGGGGATGGAATCATGAGTACATACTGTTGTCCTTAGGATTTTTAAGAAATGTCTTAATTGACTGTTCACATAAAAATAAAAATAAAAAAGGAAGTTAGTTTTTCTCTGTGTCTGTGATGTTTGAGAGATATTAAGACATAAATTGCTGCAGAGCTGGTGCAGATGGATCTCTACCATGCAACCATGGAGGTCCATAAAAAGGTTAAAAAACAAAAATATCCAGACTTCTAATCTGAAGCTGAAGACGTTTTGCTTCCCATCAAGGAGGCTTTCTCAATGCAAAATGGAGTTTCAATTGAGAAGTCCAGTTGTTTTGTTTTTTAACCTTTGATTGATCAGGATCTGGATGATCAACATACCCATCTAATGATTCAACATCTCAGCAGAAAACAGTTTCTTAAAATCGGTGGAGTGAAACCAGCATCATGCAAAGTACATCATTGAATATACAGTATACCGTAATCCTATAACAGTAACATTATATAATCTCACAAATTAACTGAATGCTTGTGAATAATGCTGGCAAAAAGCTAATTAGAGGTGGAAACTTGTTTGCAGTTTGTGTACGAAATATGTTCAGTGTAGGACAGTAAAATTTGAAAAAAACATGTAATTTCTTTAATGTAAAAAAAAACTTTTATTTTTTGTTAATAATAATGTGACAGATGAAAATTAATCACCATCTGAAACACAAGTTTGTCAATAAATATGCACTAATTTCCCCTCTTATATTGTCATTTAAAAAAAAAAAAGGGAATTAAAAAAAATCTTTGACCAACAAGAACAAGTTGAAGCTTTTTATGTACAGAGTGACAGCAGAGACAGCCTTACCACTGGAGTGATGGTGGAGGCTGCTTCACATGCAGCCAAGGCAGCAGCAGATGAGGGGTTGGCCCAGGCTTTCACGTAGGAGGCAGAGGAGAGAAAATCTTCGGAGCAAAGTGCATGAGGCTGGTTGGCAGCACCTTCGGCCGTGTGGCGAGGCATGTGTGTGTCTGATGGCAGCACAGAGACTTTGGCAGCGGAGTTTATGTAGGACGGTGGCGGGGATAAGTTACTGGGCGTTCTGGAGCTGCAGGGCAAGGGTGGCACAACTGGGGTGGCTACAGCTGGGCCGGCCATGATGGCAGCCAGCTTGGAGGGCACATTTACTGGCAAAGAGTCGCAGGATTCCCCGTGGGCGGACATGGTGCGGACAGTGAGCTCCTGAGCTGCCTGGAGAGATTGGATCTGAGACGGGCCCAGCAGGGCACTGCCTGCTGTAGGAGAGGCAACCTCCAGTACCTTGGATGAATAAATAAATACAAAATTTAAAAACATTCTTAAAAAACAGTTAGGCCATTTTGAATGATGAGTTTTCCACAGAAACCTGCTTCAAAAGGGCTGAAAAATCCATTATTTTCTGACTTACTGACAGTTTATTTTTTAATGATTTAATGAAACACTTATTTCAGCTGTTCTTGCCTTCTTTTTGTCAGCGTATAAGGTATATCCAGTGACACGGACTCCGTTGGAAGTCCCGGCAGCGTCGATGGTGACTGGCAGCCAGCTGATGAGAGCGATTCCTGCAGAGGGACCGGGCTCCAGCTGCACGTCCAGAGGAGCATCGGGGGGACCTACAGTGAATAAAGTCAGTAAACTGCAGTGGAAAAATTTATGGAAGCTAAAAAAGATGGGCTGATTAGTTTTTAGGGAAAACAATGATAAAGCTAGGTACATGACTCTCCCAAAAAGGCTGCCAACTACGTTTTTAATTAACTAAAAAAAAAAAAAAAAAGAAAGAAAAAAAAAGATCAAGTACCTTCATTCCCAGGCTGTGGGCATGAAACTTCAACAAATTTAAAAGATTATTTATAACAAAATATTATTAAAAACAAACAAACTGATGATTGTGTTGACTGATTAAAAACATTAAAATGTTAAAATCTGGCATGAAAATAAAATTCAGGATCTAAAGCAGAGCAGCAGCAGACAGTGACTCAGCTGAAACGTTTAGCCTATATTCATAAGGAAGTTTACTTTATTTATTCTCTGTTTTACCCAAACTCTTACAGCAATTATTTGGAAAATAAAAATGATCCCATTAGTGCTTAAAAAGTTAGCAAAATCCAAATGAAGCCTTCAATTGAAAGAAGCAGCAGAGAAAGACATCTGTCACCTTTTCTACACCAACACCAGAATCAGCTTTTGGGAAATTTGCTGGGATATACACAACCTTAAAATAATCCATAGAACAAGCATTTTTTTAATGGAACTTAACCAAAAGTCTAGATCCAACATGCAGAACATCATAAAACTAACAAGGTTTTAATTTCAAGGTGAAAAATAGAAATTCCTGGTCTCTAAACAATGCCCATTTTAACAATTATCTCTAGTTTTGTTAAAAGCCAAAGTGCTGTCTCTACACCAGTTTACCTACTGCTTAAACTTTGCTCTATAACATTTTCATTACTCATGAGTACCACCCCTGTTTTATCATCATCTAATTTAAGAAGCTGGTTTATAATGAATTTAGTAGCGGTCATGTGTCAGCAGAGAAAAAAATAAAGACTGAGTACACATCCCTGAGGTGCTCCATAGCTCACAATGATTGAATATTACTACCAACTAGATAACAAAATAATTAGGAGCACAACTGAGTGCCTATACTGATGTGTTTGTATCTGAGATATGCTATTACTTTAATTTTCATTATTAAAGACCAAATCCTCAATTAGATGCTGAAATACATTTGAGGCCAACTAATTTTTACATGATCCAAACTTGTCTAACTTAAATGTCTGATAGAATTTATTGTTGGGTCAAGAAAACAGCACCCAACTCAGACAAGTAACTGACCTGCCATCAGCGTGGTGAAGGTGATCGTGGCGCTTCTGTGTTCCCGTCGCTCTGCAGGTAACTCCCATGGCGTGCGGTGCGGCCGTGCCTCCACCTTGACTGTATACTGCAGGCTGGGCAAAAGGTTACTGAGGCACAGCGAGTAGCAGCCAGCCTTCACCAGCTCACACTCTTCATCGTTCAAGGACACAATGTGCACATAGTTGCTGTTGCTGGGCAGCCAGGTGAGGTTGGCAGAGGTGGCGGTAATTCTGTCCACAAACAGCTGCGTGGGAGCCACACTAACATCCCGGCCAACCAGCAGGCTGCAGCGGAGCTTGTCTGAGAGGCCTTTCTCTGTCATGCTCTGGACTGACACCCGGTAGGCTTTGAGGTTTATGTCTAGCCGCTCCAGCACCGCTTTGGTCTGGGCACCGAAGGGCACGCTGAGCCGCAGCTCCTGGTCCACGTACACATTATAACTCCACACGTTGCCCCACCCAGCCGGCACCAGTGGAGGGTCCCAGCCAATGATAATGCTCTTGGCAAGCTGCTTGATGAGGGTGAGTTTACGTGGGTAAGGCACAATGTCCACTCCCACCTCCTCCAAATCCAAGTCCAGGCCGTTGGTGAGTGGGGCCGTGACTGGCAAGGCCGATGCTGAATCTGAAAGGGCTGAGGGGGGGCTGGAGGCAGCTGAGGCCCCTGTCCGTTCTGAGGCAACGATTCCCGTGTGGAGGTGATGCTGGTGGCTGGCACTGTGCAGGCTGCTGTCTAGCAGAGAGTTGTGGGACACGTCCCCTGCCTCTGGATGATGAGAGCTCATCAGATCGTCGTCCGACACTCGTTCAACAAAGTTTGAGGGAACCAGCCCTCTCCGCCCATCCATCAGCTCCCCTGAGGGGAACCACAAGCACACACTAAACATCATGGAAATATTTACTTTAACCTGCAGAAACAGATAAAAAGAACAGAGTTACCTTCGTAGAAACCATCATCGTCCATGTCTCCATATACATAGATGTACTCCCCTGCAGTGAGGGGTAGCTCCACCTCCGGGTTGTCATTTGGGCCGTCATAAGGATTGTAGCTGATTAAATGAAAATTTCATTATAATATAATCTAATCCTGATTTAACTCTGGTATGAATTTCAATCTTACCTGTATCTTGCAATAAAAACTTGAAGCTTTGGAGCTGCTCTGCTGGCTGTGCAAGGTGCCGGAGCCATGTCAATGTCCAACTCCTCCACTTCACTGGCAGTGTCCACCTGAGGGCAGCACAAAGGGCAGAACGGTCATTAAACAGGAACTCTAACACACGAACAACACACCATACACCTGTGATGAGAAACATTAAAAAATGAGGGTAGTATTGTCAGAATTATGGAATCCACTGAAATAATTTGTATTCACCTTATTGGTGTTCTTTCTATTTTGTTGCTTTACAGATTCTAATTTATTGGACTTTGATTTTTTTTCCATTCTTCCTGACCAAACAGCTACAGCACCTTCAAGTTGGTGCAGCAATCTGAAGTGAGGTCTGAACGTTGACTGGACCACTGCAGGACATTTAACTGGTTCTCCTTGAACTGCTGGAGTGCTGCTTCAGCTCTCTGGAAGACTCAAACTGGTTTTCCTCATCAATTTTTCAATATTTTGTTTCATCCACCTTTCTTTTTCTTCTGACCAATGTTCCATGTCTTTGCTGATAAAAAAGCATGACGCTGTCACCACCATGCTTCACTGTGGGAATGGTGTTCTGAGGGTGATGAGAGGTGTTGCGTTTGATCCATTGTTGGTCTTTAGTGGCTAAAAAAAAAGTCTACCTCAGTATCTCCTCTCACATGTTTGATGAGTCACCAATATGCTTATTTGGAAAATCTTCCATTAAGCCCAACTTTGTGAAGTTTATTGTGGTCCTGTGCAAAGATACTCCCATCGCTGCAGAATAGTTGCCCATTTATTTAAAGATATTTTTCTCCAGGTTGTTTCTTTGATTAATGCCCTCTTTGCCCGGTCTGTGAGTTTTGTCTTAGTGTATTTGCTGAGGTAGCACAATATTTCCATTTTCTAATAATAAATTTAATAAAGAATCATGGGATGTTCACGGTTTTTAGATATATTTCATAACCACACCCTGGTCTGTACAAAACTTTGTCTCTAACCTGTGTGAGGAGTTCTTTGGTCTACATGTCGTCTCTTTTATGGTTGTAGCCTTTATTTCTTAGATATGTTGAACTGGTGTTGATGCTGGAAGCCACTAGAAAGGATGATATTTACTGAGATCACTTTGTAATGGTTGGGTTTCAAAGCAAAGACTGTGTTGACATGTGAATGCACCGCTTTTTAGTTTTATATATTTTTTTTAATTTAAAATACTTTTTTCCCTTTTAACTTCATTATTACTTCTAATTAAAAAAAAATCCTATTACATTTTAGATTGTAAGGCAACAAAATGGAAAGATAGCAAGGAGGTAACAATACATTTGAGGTGTAAAATGGTGCAAAATATAAACTTTTCTGTAGTACAGAATTAATTTTTGTTCTTTGGTTGCTCGGTTCTGCAGGGATCCCAACAGCGAGCAAATTTGTATGAAAGATTTGGCAATCGTTTTATCCCGAATTCTTTTCCTGGCACAATCTGAGCTTAAATCCGCAGCCTTCAGATTATGAGACCATTGCACTGACCACCAAGCTATTAAATATTATATGAATGCAGTATCTAAAAACATGACAAAAAGAACATGAAGCAAAAAACAGTAAAGATGTAACAAAACAGTGTTTCATATTGTACTGGGTTTGTTCTAAATTGGATACTAGTATCTTGATACCTGCTATGTTTATAAAACAGTTTCACAGTACAGTATAAAACAGGGAGTATTTATAGCTCCCTGGGAAAAGATAATCACCAACAACTACTACTGTATAACCTTCATAATCCTAAGTGCCAAGTGGATTATCTCACTACATATGAGCTTTAAGGGTTAACAAGTGACCAGATGAGACGACCACCAACGATCCTTTTTAGAGACAGCAAAAGTCGAGGCAGCGGAACCCTAAATATTCATCTTAAGTACATGTGAAAAGAAAGCGCTTGCATAATCAGCTCTGTTCTGTACTTGCATCACATGACAATCAGGTTAAGAAGGTTTTTAAATCCATTAAATCCACACAAACAATGTGACATGCATGGATGTCTTGGAAATTTTGAGGTATCAGCATGATTAGGAACAAAGAATGAAGATGAAAAATACAACAATGGATCAATAATAAGAGACCAAATAAAGATTTATAGCAACTTACAATCAGAAATTAGAATTAACCATCATCTATCAACAGATTAAGTTCAGATTTTAAGGCTTTCACAATATTTGTTTATTGTCCAATGAATATTTCTGCTAAATAATCCAGTTGTTATGCAGCATTTTTCCACTAAAGGTTTCAGGGTTCCAGAAATCGGAGTGGTACTGGGCCAATAGGGCTAATACCAATACCCTGAATCCAAGTTTAAAGTCAGGTCAGCCCTGGCTAACCTGGGCCAGACCTTGCAGTGCAAAAAGCCTTAGATATAGCACTTTCTGTGCAGCTTGGGGTCAATTTCAGTAGGAAACTCATACTTTTTACGAAATATCCATACTGACAACCTGACGAGTAAATGCAATAAAATAGCATTTGTGTGAACCGCTATGAAATGTTTCAGACTGGCATTGTTTTAGCACAGATATTTCACTTTGGTTATGGTCCCATTTGGACGAGCCATTAGCTCAATAATAGGGTCAGAATTAAACTTTTTACATACAAACTGAAGATGTTCAAACAGGAAATATATGATTAATTTATAACCTTTCTACAAAACCTTAGAAAAAGATCTAAACTTTTCCTTTGACAACATTTATTCATACAGTGATATAGAAATGGTTTAATTTCAGTGTGAACTCCATGGTGTTTCTAAATGAAAACTAAAAGAAGGGGAACAAGTACCTCGTGTGTTGGGCTTGATTTGTGTGGACTGAGATGGGTGTCGGACTTCGGGGTGTGGTGAGTGGTCTCCGACTTGGTGGAGGAAGACTTGCTGACACTGATGGTGGGCAGCTCTCGATGCTTGGTGACAGGCGAGCGCTCTGCCCTGCAGAGTCCTGCAGCATGGGGGGTGGAGCCCAAGCGCAGTGCAGCGGCCACATCTAGCAGGAGAGAGGATAGTTCACGCCCAAAGTTACAACTGAGCCGTGCTGCTGGTTAACCTGGATGTCCGTGACTTGTCAAATGGGTGAGATCGTTGGTTCGCATGCATTAGGCTCAAGGTTGAATATGGCTGATTAAAACAGTGGAGGTAGAGAGGGGAAAAAAAGAAATCCTTTCTCCATCTGTTTGAAGTCAGAGGTCACACTACCTGGTGTCGCACCAACAGAATTAACGGGCTTAGCTGGTTTTATTCTGTGCAGACGTTTTGCACTTCATTCTGACTCTCATCGTCAGGTGCTGATGAGATCTACAAACTCTGCTTCAGAATGACGGTGGAGGTGAGATGACGGGTCAGAACATGCTGTGCTTATGTCACAGTGCCCAACACATAGCATGATTAACAGAGACACAGAGTGAGCCGATCAGATCATTACCCTCAGGGCAGGAGAGAGGGTCACCTCCCTCAAGACTCCAGAAGGCTATCTCACCCAGAGACACCAAATCCAAAGTGCCATCAGTGCAGTCTGGGGAGAGGAAAGGTACGGACTAGATTTACATTGTTCTTACATTTAAGGCAGTCAGAGCTGGAATTAATTCAACATTAGGTTTCTACAACACAAGAAATTAAGGGGGTCTGAACCTCACTGATATTCAAAAACCTAAGTGAAAAAAAGGTTTACAAATAAAACAACTGGACTTCTGCTAAGCCACAGAACAGAAGTCCATTTGTGTTTTGAATTTATCGTGTCCTGGATGACTGAGAATCTACACCAGCCTATTCAAAAGATAAAAACATGACAATAATATTCAACATCAGCTCGCTTTCTTACTTAGTGTGTACTGATACACTTAAATCAGCGTGATACACACCTTAACTTTTCTGTCACGGTTTTGATACAGGCTCAGTAAAATAGGAAAAACAAACATATTTGAACTAAAAACATTTCCAGGAGCAGAAGCTGAAAAAAAACAAACCATCACTGTTAGTGGGAAGGTTTGTAAAGTAACAAATCTTGTAAAGAAAGATAGGATTAGTCAACTTGCAACGTAAAAAAATGTCTCTTTTATGTAGTTTGCAGCGTAACTTGCATCATACAGTCCAAGTGTAAAACAATAAAACTGATAAACGTCAAAACAGGAAAAAAAAAGTACAAAACATGGTTTGAAAAAACTGAACAACATCTATCTACAAAAATACATAGTGTTCACAAGTGAAAGGTGTTGTATAAATAAATAAATAAATAAATAAATAAATATATGTGTGTGTGTGTGTGTGTTGTATAGGTGTTGCTGCTTCCTTTCATTTCATTGTGCATTGATTTTTCTTATTTTGTTTTAATGAATGAAAAAATTAAAATAAATAAATGATTTTAGGTGGATATTTAAGTGAACATAGTCCTTGTCTGATAGCACACACAGACCCTGACATCATTATTGTGACAGTTTGACAATAGTACAGGTACCATTACACCCTGACTACTTACTATTTAAACCACAACTAGAGGCTTTTTACCCTACCAGTGCCATTACTTTTAAATCTTATGTTTCTAAAACATAAACCTGCTGCTCACCTCTCTCTGTAGTCAGCCCCACCCCGTTGGCCAGAACTGACAGGCTGGGATTGCTGAGGAGGCTCGAGCTGGCCAGGTCCACTTTTGAGGCCTGCAGGCGAAACTTCTCCAACTCTTGGGACAACAAGCCAAACTGTTCACTCTGACTGCGGCATTTCTCCTCCAGGTCTCGTACCTTTGACTACAGGCAACAAGGAGAACACACATTCAGGAAAAAGAACAGTGACAAAAGGATGACTGGAAATATCCACCTTTTAACACCTTGAGCCAGAATCAATCCAATTGCATGTAGGCAGAATCTGGCTTGTGAAGTCATAAAGTTTCCTTTGTGACTTTTGTAAATACACAAAAAAGTGATATAGGTTTTGTTTTAGTTACAGTATTCAGACCCTCTTTACCGTTATGCAATGATACCGTTATGATACTTAATTCATTTATTTTTTCATTAATCTACAGTCAATACCCCATAATGACAAATTCCATAATTTTTTTTACAACTTTTTAAATGTATTGAAAAGAAAAACAGAAATATCACTTTTTACGTACCTAATCAGACCTGAACTTTAGTTTAGCTGCCTCTCATTTAATTAAATCACCGCTGTGATGTCTTTAATTCAGTTCAGTTCGATTCAGTTTATTTATACAGCGACATGTCACAACATACGTTGTCTCAGGGCACCTTTACAGTCCACTTTGTTTAGACATGACTTGGACAGGCCCACATATCTCTTTAAAAGTGCTCCAAGCTGACATTCGGAGGAAAAAACAATCGACCTTGTTTTAGGTTTCTGATTCTAAGAATATTGGTGAAGAGTCGAGTCGAAAGGCAGAGCTCTCGATTTACTACTCTGCGTTCCAACCCTCACCTGTGGTCATGAGGTGTGGATAATGACCACAGGTGATACAAGCCGCCAAAATGAGCTTCCTGCCCGGGTGTCTGGGCTCAGCCTTTGAGATAATGTGAGGAGCACAGTCATTCGGGAGGTGCTCAGAGTAGAGCCACTGCTCCTCTGCATCGAAAGGAATCAGTTGAGGTGGTTCAGGCATCTGATGAGGATGCCTCCCTTTAGAGGTGTTCCATCCATTACAGTGCTTTAGGGCAGAGTGGCTTAACCAAAGTATCTCAGTGCAAAAGACTAGAGAAAGCCCACCTGAAGGACTCTCAAGCTGTAAGGAACAATATCCTCTGGTCTAATGATACCAAGTTTGAACTGAGGGGGGTTCAGCAGCAGGGACTATAAGACTGATCAGAGTTGAGGACAAACTGAGTGAAGCCAAGTATAGATATAAAAACCTGTTCCAGAGTTCAGGGTTTTAGACGTGTCCAGACCTGAATAAGGCTGTCCACAGATGGTCTCCGTCTAAACAAATGAGCTTAAAAGGACTCTAAAGAAAATTTACATTTGAGGCAAATTGATTTAAACCCAAAAACACTTGACTAATTGCAGCCATATCTGTTTCAACTTATGATGGAGAATAATTTCTGAAAACTTATGGAGGTGATATTTCACTTTATAACTGTTTTAATTCTGTTTTCACCTTGTCATTACAACACACTGAGCGTAGATTAATGCAGGAAAAGGATATAAACAGTTGTAGCATCAGACAGCAACATGGCAAAACTGTGAAAGTGAAAAGGGTGTGAAATACTTTCTGAAGCCACTGCCGGTGTTTGAAGGTGGAATTTCCCTTAAATCAGTCATGTGAGGGAGTAAGCAGTGTAAAAGTTAAAAGCATAGCTGTTATGTCTTGCAGAAACCGTTTACATGATAAAACTATTTTTTTAATTACTGACGACCATAAATTTCACAGATTCATAACAGTTTTAGCAGATAAAAAAATAAATAAATAACAAACGCGGTGTTTCATAATAGATTCAATGATTAAAGTGAGGTTTCTGCAGAACAGACAAGTGTCACCCAAACATTTAAAAAAAAAACAACTCCAGGATCAGAGGACAGAAAAGGAAAGTCGTATAGATAAACAGAGTGGAATAGTTTTCTGTTTGAATGGAAACCAGGAGCAAAACTGCTCATCAGGAAACTTGTTACAGATTCTGAGATGTGGAGCTGCTTCTGTGTTACGCCCACTATAACAAAGCCACCAAATAACATGTTTTTTTGGCAGAACTCTGCAGACGTGGGTGCACGGCTCAGCTCTAGCTTCACTTCCGGCTGTGGTGGGAAGTTTTCTAGCAGGCTGGTCTGACTGAAGCGGCTGCGTGAAACTGAACAACATTTCCTGTCGACTACAAAAAGCATCAGTGGTGATCTAAAAGCACGGACCGAACAATCTCATAAAAAAAAAAAAAAGCAATCTGATATTAGTTTTCCACACAAAAATGAGATGAGCAAAAACGATGAACTTGGTTCATGTTCTCAGTGCAGCTGGAAGTGATAACTGTGTCACAGATCTGTTTTCTGGCCTCGGGTCAATGACCTGATTTAAAAATACTTTGGTAAACCAACACTACTTCACATGAAATACAACTAGGCTTGTAATTCCTACATGTAATGCTTCTACAGATACAAAACAAATGTGTGAAGGGATTAAATGGGGTCTTGTTTTCTATCTGAATCATATTGGTGGGGTGTTCGGTATCATAAAGTACCTGCATGCAGTCCAGTGTACTCTGGTTAGCATAAAGAGAGCACAAGAATGAACAAAAACAAACACATGCTTGTGAAATAAGACATTTAAGAAAACAATTTATCATGTTAGGAAACAACAGCTGAATGCAGAATCACTAGAGCGTCTCTTGGCCCTTAGCAGCCCACACCTGCCTCTCAGGTAAACACACACACACACACACACACACACACAATGCTGGCAGAAAAAGCCCAGGCTCTCCGCAGGGAAAAGAGACTTTCTCCTGTGATGATTTGAGTTTAAAACAGAGGCAGAAAGTTAAAGAAAACAGGAGGACGGAAATAAGCGGTTTAAAAAAAGAAAGAAAAAAAGAAAACAATTCAAACAAAGGATCAGCTATACTCTACCAGCTCCCTCTGCAACACGAGCTGAGTCAGGTCCTAAAATAAAATGCACGTGTCTTAAAACAAAAAGCACCACCAGGAGCACCGATGACAGAAATATGTCTGTGGGGATTCATACTTTGGTCAATTTGCTGAAGTGTTTTTGAGCTTTTTTAACTGTTGTCTGGATTTAACTTCGTTCAAAGTTTGTTACGATCGAGCTTCAAGCCAGCATGAACGTCACACAGCAAGAGAGAAGCCATCCGTCCGGTTTTCCTGACCTGCTTGTACTTCAAAAACAGCTTCTCAAGACATCACAAACGATGGATCAGCTGTTCGTTCATTTCATTAAAGTTGTGCGTTGATAAATACACAGGAAGTCTCTTTTCTCCAAAAGAATCTGCTCCTCCGTTTTGTGCAATTTTTGCCAAACACTCAAGATTTCTGTTCTTTTTTTTTTTAAAAAACAACCAAAAGTTTTGGAAGGACCAGGAATTCTTCTGGAAACTTCAATTAAAAGAATAAGTTTATGGAATAATGTTGATATTGATATTAAAACATCCAGAATAATTTATATGTTTAAAACAATGATATAAGGACATAAACTGTTGTTCAATCAAGATGATTTTGTTTTTATTTCAAAGTTTAAATCTGTAAAACGCATGTTTTATTATTGCTTGAATTTATTTTTGGAAATAAAGGAGTAGATTTATAATTTTTTTTTTCTTCTCTCTGCTTCCTTTCATTTCATTGTATATAGATTTTTCTTATTTTGTTTTAATGAATGTATAAATTTCAATAAATAAATGATTTTAGATGGACAATAAAGACAGCATTTGAATTCCATGTCATCATTTATTTTTCTAGTGTGAAGGAGTTCTAGTGTTACACAAACTCACCTCCAGCATCTGAACCACTCCTTCATGCTCTCTCTTGGCAAATAACTGAGCCTAATAAAAATAAAAAGATATGAAAAAAAGTCATTAAAATGCAAAACTGAGAGCGCAGAAAGCTTTGCTGACAATGTCAAAAGGTTGCCTCCTGCTGGACAAAGTGCCCTATTTGCTTTCAGTAAAAAGGCACTAGCTTCAAATAACCTGTCAACGTGCAAAGTGTCAAAAGTGTTGTGTTTTTTACCCGCTGTAACCGTTTGATTTCATCCTGTTTGAACTTGAGGATAGCCAGTGCCTGCTCATGTTCCAATTCCAGCTGCTGCCTTCGCTCGGCGACCTCTCGCATGTGCTGTCCAGAGGAAAAAAAAGGGGAAACAAATGCGCATCACGGGAGGAACACGAACAGCAGACAACTTGAGAGGAATCCGACTCCTGCAGTACCTTTAGGACCTGCTCTAGGTTCTCCAGTTTGGCACGGAGTCTCTGGTTCTCCTCGAGAACTGAACTGTGTTGAGCGGTCACTTCAGAGAGATCTTCCCTCAGCTCCTCATTCTCAGCCCGAGTCTGAGGAGCAACAAGATGGTTTTAGTGACTGGATCAGCATAAAGTGGGCTATTAAAATGAGTCCACATCTGACCTGGTCGAGCAGCTGTGCCTTCCTCCTGAGGAGTTCTGCCTCCTCCTTTAGTCGCTCATTTTTGCCTCGCTCATCCTCAAGCTGGCTCTCCTATAGAAGACAATAAACTCCATCTTCACATTCGTCTCGTCTCCTTTGCCGTTACCGTACAAAGAGGATTTGCAGCAAGTAAATATGGAGGGAAAAAGTGGGGCAAAGTGCTTACTAAATCCAGACATCTCTTCTGTCGCTTCTTTACTTCATGCTCTAGATTTTCACATTCTTTCCTCTTCTTGCTCAGCTCACGTTCCTGGATCGACACAGTGACAAAGAGTTACGGCAAGTCCAACTAGAAATGACTCCTAAAATGTGCAAGGTCATTTGGAACAAACAGATTATTTTTATTCACACTTTGTAAAACAGAATCCATTGACTTTAGTTTCAGTTTTGACCTCCGACACACCACCGCTGAGGTATTACAAAGCTTAGCATCCTCTAATTATTCTAAATGCAGCTTACATGCAGGAGAAGCATGGGAGAAAGCAGCTTATTTCAGCACAGCCACAGGACGTGAATAAAACACTCCCACAGTGACGGAGTGGAGGGAAGCTGCAGAGCAGACGGGCTAATTGCTGACCACCTGCAGCTGACTGGAAGAGATACCGTCCTCTCAGTGATGACACAGCAAGACAATAAAGATAATTAAACTGCAATCTGTGCTTCGATTTGGGAGACTGTGCCTCAGTCGCAGCTTTGAAGGTCAGAATAACATCAATCAAGTGAGGATGTTGTATTGTACAGAACTGTTACAGCTGTGAAGTTAAATTTGCAACTTTTTTTGTCCTGGTAAATGTCTGTTTTTCCCTTTCATTTGGATGAAGCTATATTTTGCTAATTAAATTCACGTTTCTGATAGCTTGACCTACCTCTCATCTGCTTTAATACATCCAGACAGAATATTAGGTTTTAAGCCTTTTTCAAGTTGTCTAAATCAAAGGTCTTCAACCCTAATCCTCGTGACCCACTGTCCTGCTGTGGCTTCGATACACCTGATTCAAATCATTAAATTACCAATTCTGAATGTCATCAAGTTTATCAGAAGCCTGTCAATTACTCATTCATTTCAATCTGGTGTGTTGAAGCAGGACAACATTTTAAACATGCTGTGGGTCACGAGGAATAAGGTTGAAGACCTCTGGTTTATTCAGTTCCCAAAACATATATTACTAATAAATATGTGGTGTTAGTTTATATAATGCTAATGCTACATCCCCATATGTACATGCATCATCTTGTACAGTTTCAGCCTGAGTCATTTCTACATTCTCCTCTCTGTCAAGGCACTCTGGTTTCATTTAAAAGGACTGATTGTCAGATATTGTCCAAGATTAACCCTCAGAATAGATAGAGCTCCCTTGCAGCCTCGCACAGGTGGAGCACCTAGTAAACATCATCATTTACCCAGAATTTTTTGCAGCTTAAATAAAATGCGCTATCCGTGTGACAATATGTTTTTTAAATCTAAACAGCCCACAGTATTTTGACAGTCTTTGTTGTGCAATTGACGTAAATGTTTATCAAATAATGTCTTTTGTTACAACTAGTCAGGGTTCTCTTTGAGACAGTAAGTCAAAGGTGTCTAACTCCGGTCCTTGAGGGCCACAATCCTGCTTGTTTTCGAGGTTTCTCTGCTCCAACACACCTGAACAGGCTTCTGCATAACTTGAAGAGGTAATTTGTTGCTGAACCAGATGTGTTGGAACAGAGAAACAAGGAAAACCTGTAGGATAACGGTCCTCAAGGACCAGGATTGGTCACTCCTGAAGTATGATGTGCCTTTATAACATCTCAGTGGAATTACTGTATCTTTTTGTATGTTGGATCTATGCCTGCAGGTTGCACAACATGTAGCTGCCTGCCTTCTGACAGGAAATAAATGTGATCATATCCCACCTGTACTGGCTTCCTTATCCTGACTACCTGTCCTTATAATGATCCAGTTAAATACTTCATTCCTAACTTTTCACAGACCCAGAAAAGAAGAAACATAATCTTTTAGAAGCAACAACCGGTGCCAAACTTTAAATCATCAGGTTCTTATTATAGAGTCCGGTGACAGAAATATTTTGAAACAATATGTACGTCACGCAATGTGATAGGAGCATTGTTCTCTGAGGTTTTTCATATGTTTATTATTTTAAGAAAGTTAATTGGAAGCTCAAAAATGTAAAGACAATATTTGGATAAAATAATCTAATAATAACTTTAGCATTAGGTAACTTGTTTCAAAGAGTTATTGACATGTTTTTTGTGTTCAAAATATTCTAAAACCTGAATTTTACTTTAAGATTACACATCATATTGATTGTTTAATCCTTCCAGATTATATGTAACAGAAACAATGAGGTGTTTGAGCTCATTCAGCCTGTCAGAGTCTCACCAACAGAACCAAAGCTGAGTTAAAACATGTTGGATTTTGTTGTGGACCATTAATAGTTTCTCAGTGTTTCAGATGCTGTGAGAACAATTAACAGATTCTTTCAGTGCTTTCTTTGACAAACAACTCATCTGATCTGGGCTGGGACAAAAATCTTTACTGTTAAGACCGAAGAAGAGAAGACAAACCTTTAGGTTTTTATTTAAATTAAGTAAAAAATCTGAAGTAAACGTGTGAAAGTAGCCAGAGTATGAACCTAAATCCTAAAAAATGTGTGCCAAGATTACATCTAACCTTTCAGTACTTATTAACTTTTAATACATATACAATAAATTTCAACAGCTTATTTTTGCAGAGTTACTGTTAAAGGCCCCGTTACACTACAGTATTTTGGACAGCCTTCTGCTGACATATGAAAATTATGTTCAACACTCTGGCTCAAAAGAACCAGCCCATCCCAGCCTCACATCACAAATCTGCTCAGTTTCGACTGATATTTAAGAATCAACTTCATGTGAAAAGTCTGAGAAGTTAGACCCCAACAAATTAGTATATTTATTTTTTCTGCTAAGAATAATTAGGCAACTATTTGAAGGAATGAACCCAATTTAAAAACAGACCCAGGTTCCACATAATAAACCTTTCGATTACTAATAGGCTACAGTTCTAATGCTGAGAAACTAGTTCAGTAATTTGTCTGCCAACCTGTTTGTCAGTGAGACGGAGCAAAGACCAGCAGGTGAGGAAACTGGGTGAGGAGGTGGAGCTCAGGGGAATACTCTGCTGTTTAAATCTGACAAACTGACCTTTACAGTTCATGGAAGGGCACTTTATGAAGCATTTTTAACAAGACAAATCCATTTTGTCACAATAAAAAACACATTTAATTTAATTTAAATTTAAAGGAACAGTTCGACCCCTTTGAAATGGGCTTCTGTGGGCAGGTTTGGTCCAATTATTGCAGATGTGGAAATGTTCTGAAAGACTTTAGTTTGGAGAAACAGTTTTATTCCAATCTGACTGACGAGCTAATGACTAGCCTGAAGTCAGCTGGGACCAATGTAGACTAATGTCTGTCTTTAAACAAGTCTAGTCTTTAAAGTTTTACTCTGGTTCATCTGTTGTTTTATAAACTTTTCCATCAGTGTCAGTTTTTCAAATCAAAACTATGTGTTTATGAGTAAAAAATAGCAGCAGCAGTTAGCTGTAGCACTTCTGGGCCAGTTTGACTTTACTTCTGGCTGGATTATTCAACCATTCATAGAAGTTTAAAAAAAAAACTCCTACACAGTTATTTAGCCAAACATGTATTATTTCTGCTGGAGGTACTCTGGGCTGCACCAGAAATAATTGTAATTGTAAAATAAAAGGTTTATAAAATAATGTTTGAATAAATATCTATGAAATGTTGAAGGTTGAAGGTACCGATTGCTTAGTTTATTGTCCTCATTTGGAAATATTCATAATATGCATTTCCTCTACAAGTATGAAATTTTCCATTCATAATATATGTTGAAGCCATACAGGTAAGACAATAAATGTTCACGTTTCTTTTCCAGAAAACCCCTTCAAAATAGTTTAATTATTTTATAATATAATAACACATTTTAAGTGCGCTGGATCATGATCTAATTATTGCCTGTAAATGACAGAATCCTTCTGAAAATGTAAATATGTATAAAACAGCGGTCACCAGAAACTGTAGGCGCTGCTCCTCTGTGGGTCCCTCCTGAAGGGAGGGGGTCGGGCTAGGGCCCGGTGGGGGCGTCACTCGCAGCCACGACTCCTCCGCCTGTGCAGGAGTCTTCTTACACCTGGATGAAGCTTCATCTAACCCCACACACAGGGTCTTCCCTAAAACCTAACAGGGATAGAAAGAACACTTTAGCTATTTAAAATTTATACATCTAAACTGAAAACGTTCAAAATGGTATAAAAACACCCTGCTTTAATCCTACTCTCAGAACAAACTGACAGCTGTTCAGCAACAGATAACAGTTCGACTGAAACTAGACCCTAAAACTACAGAAAAGATTAGAAATGAACCTTTTCCAAGTGGTCCAACTGCAAGCAAAGAATAATCCAGAGGGAATCCCTCAAGCATCCAACATGACTGGATCACAGGGTCAAAAAGGTTTAGATGTTTTATTGGAAACTCTTAAATCAAATATTCTTCTGCATCCATCTTTGAAAACTGGTTCTGCAGCAGAAGAAGAAACCCTTATATCTGTTAAAGGTTAGGAGTTGGGAACTGAAGCCTAATTTTAGAGCAAACTTACTAATACTCGAGATAAAACTGTGCTAGTGCAGCCAAGGCCGTGACCCAATAACAGGATCAGAGGCTCTCTGACACGTGCAGTCAGGGATCTACTCCTTACAATTCTGTTTTACAAAAGGCATGTTTTCTCCAAGTAGCAGACTCAGGTTTTCCTGCTTAAAGTGAGAATTTTTTACTGAAGACAGTCACATTTTATCACAAAGTATTTTTTGCTCTTACTTTAATTTTCATATAAATGATAGGTAGCTCTTTCATGCAGAAGCTATTCTTATACAATAAAATGCTCATTTTGGATAAGATGCGTTGGTCTGGAAGATTTGTTCAGCCATTAGAACTGATGTCACTGTGAGAGTTCAGTGCCAAACCTGTGAACGGTCTGTAAAGGAAGGCTACATAATGTTTACCTTTAAGGTACAAGACCAGATGGTGTTAGGAGGTGGTGACAAGAGGCTACCAGGAGGCACTAATTCCATTGGCTTCTAGACACGAACGCAACAAAACAGTATAGTTTTTAACAGGCATGCTGCTTTTTTTTGTGTGTTTGTTGTTTCCAGGCTCTTCCGTAGGGATTGCCAAGATTTTGTCAAGTCACAGATACAGGAACATCAGGTGATCGCTGCAGCTTGGCAAAACTCCCATTTTGTATTTGGTCAGACAAAGTTAAACCAGTCAATCCTCAGGGGATTTCTGATTAGCTTGTAGCACTTCATACTGTACACACTGAGTGGTATTTAGCCGCTACAATCCTGCAGTCGTGCACAGACATCAGTGTTTCCTCTTTGGTTTCTGGCTTTAATGGTGGAGCTCTGACCCAGAACACAAAAAACTCTTTATTTGCTTTGAATAACAGCATTAACTTAACATTTGAATAATAGTAGAAATAGCACATTTAAAGGCAAAAATAACTTGAATGATTTATTTTTAAAGTATGCAGCTTTTCTTATTGGAAGCTGTTTTTTTAACACTTCTCAAACATCACGACCTAAGCTTCTTTGTTCATTAAAATAAAAGTTTTTTGTTTTGACTGGACTGCAAAATTTTGTTTGACATTTTACCTTTGTAATATTCCAAAGATTTTTAAAAAGGAAAGAACAGGTAGCCCTTGCACAGTACAAAGCCTTTTCACTTTATTTAACGTTTTTATGTTGATTTTAATGTAAAGAACTTTCAGTTGCCATGTGTATAAAATGCGTTATATACATAAAGATGCCGGACTGACGTATTTCTGCCTTCAAACGACTATTTTAATTAAAATAATTGTATTTTAAAGATTTTAGCTCATATACTCATTTTCACTCTGTCAAATAGCAGTAAATGGTCATAAAATACAATTTTCTGTCAAAAACCGGTCATGACTCATTTACTTTCAATGAAATGAAAAGGTTTCAGTCGTAAAATGAAAACTTCATTCAAATGTTTATTTTTTGTCTTTTCTTTGAGGCTGCAACAATTTCTTTAAGAAGACAGACAGTAAGATAATATCTATCTTTGAGCAATCTAAGCTTTACATGATCTATATATGAACACCTGCTCTAAATAAACACCACTGCAGGACCTTAAGTGGTCTTACATCAAACAAGAGACATAAAGACTAGAAAACTCTCCACACATGTCAGAGTAAAAGTTGTGGAGAAGTATAGGTCGGGGTTGGAGTATTAGAAGAATCCCAAACCCTGAACATGCCACAGGGCTCACCACAACATAAGGTCAAACACAAAACTTACAAAAGACAGACAGGCAAGAAAAGAAGCAACTAAGACAGCAAATATAACCCTGATGAAGCATGGCAGCTCAACTGCAGACATTAGAGCATCGTAAGACCTCTATAAGCTACAAAAAACTTGGCTTTGAAGAAAAGCGAACAGGACAAGAAATATTGTTAAAAAAATTAATCAGATAATTTAAAGTTAGTTGAAATTCATACTGGAGACTTCAGACATATGGAATAAGATGCTGAGGTCAGATAAGACTAAATTTTGACTTTCAATTAAAACCACAACATTTCTGAAACAGCCCAATCTTCCACAGTCAAGCATGGTGGAGGCAGCATCATGCTGAGGAACAAGGAAACTGGTTAGAGTTAAAGGAAAGATAGCCTGGTAAAAACCAGCCCCTTGTTCTACGCTTTGCTTCATATAGAGAGAGTCTAGACCCTCTGCTATTGAGAAACGATTGCTTGCTGGAGGCGTGGACTCTGCTGAAGTTTAAAACGATTGGATCTATTTTACCCAATCGCTAACATTTGGCCGTGACGTATGTAGCGCATCAGATCGACCATAAAGGAAGCTATGCTAAGAAGCTAAACGGAAATTGCGTGTGCTGTAAACAACCATCTCCTACTGGGAAGAGAGAAGTACCGAGCCTCTTCCTCTGAATTTAATTGCTCAATATTCGGAAGTCTTGTCAACACAGACTGAATAGCTTCATTCACTTCCTTCGCTGTTATTGCTAAACTACAGGCGGACTACAATTCTAAAACAGTGCAGAAGATTAACGCCATCGTTCACAACTATGTATAACAGGACCCCTGTTCGTTAATTGCACCTGTTGAAATTCTACCAAAGAAATCCAAGTCAGATTAGAATCGAGCAGAATTTCTTAGGAAGGCAATGGCCAGGCTAAAGGATAGATGGATGGAGAGAAGTACAGGGAATGATTTTAAGGAAACCTGAAAAGACGCAGGTTCACATTCCAGAAGAACAATGATCCTAAACACACAGCTGAAACAACCCCCCACTGGTTTAAAGATAAACAGTTGTGCAGGAATGGACCAGTCAAAGAAAAGTCCAATCCAACTGAGAACTCTGGTTTGATTTAGAGATTGTTGCACAGAAGCAACACTCATCCAACTTGAACAAGCTTCAGCTGTTCTGTCATGAAGAATGGACAAACTCCAGTGGTTGCCTGTATGAAGCTCAGGGGGACACACCTGAGGAGACTTGTTGCAACGGTGATGCTACACAGTATGGACCTTCTGGGAGGTAAATAGTTGTGCATGGGTATGTTTTTTTTCTTTCTTTTTTGTTTGTTTGTTGATTGAAATAAAATGCATCTTCAAAATGGTAGGTAAACTAAAAAGATAAACTCCCTGGATAGGTTTTTAAGATTTCACTTTGTAAATCAGCATAAAAAAAGACTGTATTCTTGTCAAAAATGTTATTTTGTTACTGTATTTCCAAGTGCTAAATTAATATCAATAAATACTATTTAAAAAAACAATCAGTATTTGATTTAATATTGTTATTTTTATACTAAAAAAAGATGAAAAGGCAGCTGTTTTTTTAAAGGGAATGTTGGCGTTCCAAATAATGAGTTCAGAGCAGATCTAATCAGGGTTCAGGCAACATGTGACATAAATCTGACAGGGTTTTGACGAATGAACTCAGAGGAGAGAATATTACATAATACCATATTTATACAATGTTGTGATAACTGGCACAGTGGCACTGAAAGCATGCCACCAAAGCTGAGGGTATTATAAATCATTTTAAAGGTTTATGTGCCAACACACTAACCTCATAAAACTTGTTTTGACTTAACAAGCTGCACAGATTTTAACAGTTTTTATTGGTTAATGATGCTAGCTGATTTATCTCAAGTAAGGAATTCAGCTTTAGGAACATGTTATCCTACATTGTACAACATAAACTGTTATAACAGTAGTTAAAGGGGCAAAGTAAAAAAAAATTATGTTTTTTATCATTTCCCATGCTTTACAAACTTTTAAATGAACTGAATTACTGACCCTGTTTAGGGGGGATTCATGTGGTTTTTATTCTAGAAAGTTTTTTTTAATGATTTTCACTTGACCTGAGCGTAGACATTAATTTTATTTATTCTGCAACAGAGAACTAAATGACCGTTTAGTGCATCACATTTGTCTTGTCCAGGGAAGTAATGATCTGTTTCAACATTTTAAATAAAGAAATCCTTTAAATAAAGATGAAAAGGGGATCTCAGTTTGATCTGAATATCATTATCTCATTGTTGAAGAAGGAAAAAAAATTATAAATCAATTACAATAAGTAACAATAAGAAATAGTTTTTCTAACTTAAATTATCTTGCAGAAATAAAATAATTTCAATAATGGGAGACAGTGTATGGTCAAGCTTCAAGGTCATGGTTTGGTATGTGCTGGTTCAGTACAACTGGGTAAAACAGAAACAAATGACAAATGCTTTCCCCCTCTTACTTTTATTTTAATTATTTATTTATTTATTTGAAGCTTTATTTAACCAGGTAGATTCCTTTAAGGTTAATCTGTTTTTCAAGAGAAACTTATCTTAATAAACATAACTCCCCAAAACAGAGAGAAAAACAAACCACCCCTTAAGGAGGGGAAGATCGAAGGAGCCGAATGTCAAACAAATGTGATGATTTTAGAAAAAAAAATCAGGTTTGTCATGAAAATATATGATATGGGTTGCCTAGGGGTACAAAACATTTGGATTTGTGTTGTATTTGCCTGCAGTGAGAACATAATCTTAGACACAAGTGACTCACTAATTATGACTCAGTTGGCTTGTTATACATCCACCTTTTACTTTACTGGTTCTGCCTGTATTCTCAGGCAACAACAGCCTTCTTTACACAGAGAGGTGTTCTGGTTCTTTCATCTGAAGGATGAGATCCTGCTTTGCTTTGGTATAAAGTGCTTTAAATATTATCTTCCTCTACGGATTTTCTGTTGTGGCATTTAGCAAAAGGGTGCATCCTCTTGTGGGTGAGAGTGGTGATGGTTTGTGATTTTATCCTTTGTGTGAATCCTGGCATCAGTAAAGTGATGTTTCAGAACGAATACAGAAACTATTTCACCTCTAAAAAGAAGGGAGGTTATCGACTGCAGCTCATATTAACTAGTGTTTTGTTGTTAAGACATGAAATAAACCCTGAACTAAAACATCCAGCATCAATGTGCTCTGACTCGTTAGATATTTTTGCTTTAGTCTTTTATTAAATTTGAGTCATCAGTCATTCAGAATAAATATGATGCTTTGAAAATTTTAAGCTGACAAACATTTAACTAATAGGTTAAATAATTTAGTTTGAAACTGTTTTATAAATTTATATTTAACAAAACTGTATTAAACTCACTATTGAATGGGATGAAAATTTGTTTTAAACAAATTTGCCACAATTATTTTCTTTAAAACACCCCAGATCATGATGAAGCATTAAAAAAATCACAAGTGGAGTTAAACAAAAACATTTTTTTTATCCAATTACAAGAAATTGAGTGGAAATACGTTACTTTAATGTTAACATTAAGCTTGTTAAAATGACAAGCAGCAGATTGTATCGGCTGTCAAACTTTAAAACTAAAAAAATAATTAAGTAACAAAATAAGTAATTAAAGTACACACCAAAATCATCAAATACATAAACACAGCATCTGATGAGTATATTTTTACTATTTTCTGAGCATCTTTAATGTATGTATGTATATATATATATATATATATATATATATATAAGACAATATTAAGTTTATTCTAATTTAACTTAAGTTCATTGTTTGTAATTGTAAAAGATTCTTGATTTTTTTTCAGAAATGAAAACTTTAATTTCAGAATTAGTTTGTTTTTATGCAGAACAATATTCAGAAATGACTATATTATATTTATAACTCCACAAACCCTGTTAAAGATGGTCTGATGTGATGAAGAATGTCCCTCCTCAGACTGAGCATGTTGAGGTCAAAGCTCTGAAACTCACTTTGCACAATGAGGTGAGGTTACGATGTGACACCAATGTGGTCCAAGTATTCTGAAGGATCTAGCACACACTGGGACCACGCGTACTAAAGCGGGGTCAGATCCCATTCAGCAGGTCCTGAATGCCATAAGTACATTGGTGTAATCCCTGCGGACTGCTGAAACGGGTAACTGGATCACTTCTTTTAAAAGCACCTTAATGGATTGGCCTGGCCGTTGATTTTCATTTTAATGCGGAGCATATCGATGTCCACCAATCAAACCTTCTGCCACCTTGTCACTAATTTGCTCCGTCCAAATTGTGCATCTGGATGCTACAAAGCATGACTGTTACAAAACCATTTTTTCTGACAGGCTGCATTTGACTAGGCCTCATGATGGTTGTGTGTGTCTGATTTATATGAAAGGGGCAGTCCATCATAAAATGACCGATTTACTGAAATAAATAGTTAAAAGAAAACAGACAGGAGATTTAAAAGAAGAAACTTTAGCTGCAAGGCATACATGAATACAAGAGGTAAGAATAATCATTTTACCACGCGAACACAAATGCGATAAATTACAGCTTTTGCTTTACTCTTGATTTGTCATGACTCTGATTTGCTTTACATTTTAAGTCTTGCACAAAACCCAACGAGTGTAACCAACAGGAACTACAGTCAATAACGGTTATCTTAACACAAAGACATGAAAACTTAAGAATAACCTACCCCTTCTGTGCAATCTGGGAAACTGTCAAGGCCTGCTATTTATCCAGAGCAGGAGAGGAGGGACAAAAAAAAAGTCTTCAGTGTGGCTGTAGTCTTACCTACCACCCAGAACCCTCTCACCACTGCTCCAGCAACACAGAGCGGATTACTGGACTGTACCATTCTGTTGTTAGAGGGGATTAGAGTTCACACAACATGGCCCCTTTCTGGGAGTGCGTGCCTGTGTCCCACAGATGAGAGATTACCACAATCGGCATTCTCATTTGAGCTTCAGGGGCTGAAAATTTTACTTCATGATCAGAGGAGTCCTTGATAAAACCAATAATGTTTTGAATATGCAAATATGCATATGTAAAGGGATTTTACTTGATCACATGACAAATATTCACTGCTTTGAATACATCAAATTTGGCAAATCCCACAGTAGTAGGCAAAGTCACAGATTCGTAAAATCCATGTTTTCTTTCATCTAATATTTGAACAATGAATGTCATATGTATATATAAATATATGAGCGAGAGTGAAGCAGTGAGTGAAAGCACAGAAAACAGAGACGATCAGCTTTAAATGCAGAGAGGATCAGAGTGTATAACTTTGGTAGCTTTGATCAGGCACAGAGTAAAGGCAGGGAATCGCCTCATTATGGCTTGTGGCAGATTAGTATGAGTCCAACGACAAGCCATTATATAATGCAGCAAAACAGCATCCATGCAAATGTAAACATAGGGTTTGGGAACAACTCATTTTCCAAATGTTTAATCTCAACAACGCAAATGCTGGTTAGCTTGTAGTCTTGTAGTTGACCCAAAACATTCAAATCTTTGATACATACACAAAAGTTGGCTGTTTATAGGAAAAACAGGGTAAAACAAATAAAAGTCAGGATGGTGGTGATGATGACGATTTTACCTTCTCTTGATTCGCATCCTTGGTATTTTCCTCACACCTCTCAGTGCCGCCATGGTCAGAGGTCTGGTTGTGGTGCTGCCTGGTTGAAGTGACTGAAAGCTGCCTCTGAAGCCACAGCACCTCCTTCTGAGACACCCTGAGAAGGTTTTCGTACTCCGTCCTTCCACACTGAACTGACGAGCCCTGCGAGGATGCATCATTTAACACATTAACGCACTCACCCCCATTGGTATTCTTCCTATTTTGTTGCCTTACAACCTGAGAGTGAAATTGTTTTTTAGGCATCTACTCAGGAATAATGAAGCCAAACAGTTGAAAATGACTTGTTTTGAATAATTCTAAAAATATCAAGAACTGAAAAGTAGTGTTTCTATTTGTTTTCACTCTCTTCGATTTGAAGCCCCGCCCACCTTTAAAAAACAAAGAATTAAGATCCAACTGTGGCCCATTTAGGTGCTGAATGATCTCAGCATGAAAGACCCAAGAATCAACACCTCTGAGTAATAAGGATTACCACAAAGCAACAGACATCATGAAGACCAAGGAACTCTTCACACACGTTGGTGACAAACTAGAGAAGTACAGGTCAGGGTTGGTTATAAAAAAAAAATTGATCTCAGTCTCTGAACATCCCACATTAAATCATTAAATCCATTATTAGAACATGAAAAAATTCTGCCTGAGCTACAAACTTTAAAAAATATCATTAATAAGGTTAAAAAAATGGAAATCATAAACCCAATTATAGAAAATTTGAAACAAAAATTCAGTTCTGCCCCTAATACCTGGGGTGTGGGGCTTATTAAAAAATAAAACAGTGTGTTTATACTTTGCCAAATGCCTTTTGGAGACTCTTCAAACAAGAAACCCTCAAACCACAGACCTCAATTCAACCAATTATCTTTGATTTCATTTGTTGAACACAAGCAGCACCCATCCAACCTGGAGGAGCTGGAGATTTAAAAAACTAATACAAATGAAACTGAGGAAATTGAATGGTTCTGCACATCTTATTTTTTATTTTAATTTGTAGAATAATTTAAAAGAACTACATTTTTCCTCTTTAACTTTATCAATTTGGAGTATTTTGTATTGTTTTTATTATTTACAAACATATTAAAAATCTTTTTAAATTCTAGGTTTTAACGCAACAAAACAGATAAGTTACCGGAGGGGGGCAAAACTACTTTTTACTACCCTTAATCTTATTCATTAAAAATTTCTGTCAATTTTTTTAATCTACTGTTCAAAAAACATTTGTGTAACAAATATTTGATACAATCAAATGTTTTTAAACTGTACTGCTGAATTCCTAAACTCTATACATTTGTATTTAAAAAGTTACAAAAAAAATTATTGACTGTAAAAAAAGCCGAATGGGACATCACACAACTTAAAAATTTTTTAAATAAACTTAAAAAAATCTTATAAAGTGTTACAAACACCAGAAACTTAAGAGTCTTGTGAACTGGCTGTTACGCTTAAACTGTCTAATTCTACATTAAACCCAAACATTCACTCTATAAATACTCTGCTCATCCACATAAACCATTTTTAATACAACTGACAGATGTTGACATTAAAGCTGGTAATTACAAACAGGCATTGAGAAGGGCAGCCTGTTCTTGCACTGTCATCTATGCAGACATCAGCGGTGACGTAGCCTTTGTAATACGGCTTTAGAGGGAGGTTGGGATGAGTAGTACCGGTTCCATCCAGCAGAGAGCAGACTTGAGAAGATGAGTGGAGCAAGAAGAAGCACTAGATTTAAAACTTCGGCCTTTAAATCAAGAATAAACTCTTAAAAAACAGTGGCTTTCTAAGTTTTTTTATTTATTTTTTTATTACCTTGACTGTGCCGAGCCGTTCCTCTAGCTCTCTGCACTCCTGCTGCAGGGCGGCTATCTCTTTGTCCTTTGACAGCAGGGCATCAGCATGCCGGGCCAGGTCCCGAGCTCGCTGACGGGCAAACGCTTTTTTGTACTGTTCCACAGAACCAGGTCTCATCAGGGACGGGGAATTAACCTGAACAAGAAGAATAGAGCTTAGAAGCAAACTCTTGAGTGAAAGGAAAGGGGTACAAAACAAAACAAACATGACAAATAGTTTGATGTTAAGAAAAGAAAGAGAAAGAACAAACTTCCAGAAAGTCTCATTGTGGTCTTTAGTAATCCAAATACAGTATCAGCAAGCTCTCATAATGAGGACACTTGTTAAAACCTAAAAAAATCTGAAAAGTTTGAAGCAACTCTCGCTGCTCCTCGTTGCCAGCTTTTGCTCCGCAGCGACAAACATGAGTGTGTCCTCAAATAATGTGTTCCCACCAGCAGAACACATCTGAAACATCCTGAAGTATGTCTGAAATTAGGGGTAGCATTATACAAGAGAATTTGATTTTTTTAAATGCTTTTTAAGCTTATTATACATAAATAAATACGATAATTAAGATTTTAAAGTGATGCATTTACAATAATGGTTGCTGGTACTTCTCAGTAAAGATCTTAATCAGATGTTTTGTGAATATCATGTGTTGATTTTGGACATCGGTGCATCAGAAGCTACTTGGAAGATTTATACACAATCTGCTCTGGGAGGCAGCTTCAGCTGTGGAGTTCAAATATTTCATTACTGCCGTTTACCACTTTGAGGTTAGCCTCCTGTAGTTTGCGAGCTCTATCTTCCAGCCTCTTAGCAAGAACAGTCAGCTCAGTGTTCTTCCTCCTCAGCCTCCTGACCTTCTCCTCAGTCTCAGGAGCGCTGCTCTTTCGCTGAAAACATCAAACACAAATGTCACAATCAGTCTAAACCTGCAGAAAATGAATGAACACAGGAACACTAAAATAAGAACAATAACAACCAAATACTTATTTGGATTTCATGGTAGAGAGATTCAGCCGACTGTGCAAACTTTGAACATTAAGTAGAAAAAGAAACGATGTTGAGCTTTTGATAAAATGCATAAATGCTTGTAAAAAAGGAACAAAAATTGCTACGAAGTCTTATTATTAAATGTTCTGTGGACTTGTCCTAGTTTCAACAAAGTCTTTTATCAAGGGTACACACACGGTTATTTTTAGTCCTACCAGCAGGCCATTCTCCTCCCTCAGTGTGTTACAAGTCTTCTCCAGTTTGTCGAGGGCTCGGAGGAGTTCTGAGTTCTGTCGCACCAGGAACCCATAATCTGTACCATTCTGCAAAAGAACCAAAAGAAAAAATCCTGCTTTTACCAACGATGGCCTTTACTTTTTATAAAACTCTCAGATGCTTTTGAATTTCTGTAAAGCAGATTTAATTTCAAAACAAAACTTGACATGACTTGATAATTTTTAAGGTCTAATAGTTGAGGATTCATTGAGAAGGCTTTTCATTTGTCAAAGCCTTTTAGCGTACAACTGACACTAGAAACCAAATATAATCCATCAATTCAGCCTAAAATGAAGAGCTCCTTTCAGTTTGGATTAAAAATGGATAAAAAGATGAACTGTAGGAAAATCAAACACTATATTAACTGCTATTTAATGCTACTAATTTAAGTATATTTATAGACTAGTTGTAAGTCACTGTTCTACTTTTCAATAAACATAACAATTTTATGTTTTTATTAATCCTAACTATTTAGAAAAATGCACTTCAAATACCTGGAAAATGCATAGTTCTGAGTAGATTTTTTCTAGATGTTCTGGGGGTATGCATCTGGACCCTCCCAGGAGCACTTCACACCGCCGGTATATGCTAAAATGTTTAGATGTCCCTCATTGCCACCAGCAAATGTTGGCAGGTATAAAAATGTTTGGCATAATCATGTCCAATGTCATATGCTTGTGGCAGAGTGCATCAATGGTAGTAGATGTGACGTGTATCATGTCAGGACTTAATAGTAACCATAACTGTCAAAAATAATAAACAATCACTACATCAAATATCCTCGTGGCGGCGTGCCTTATAAATCCCTGGAGGGATTTTAATGCTACTCTGTTACACAGTCAACATTTCAATCTAAGTGAACAGCAAGATAATTTTTTTTTCTATTTTGTTTCCCTAGAACTTGGATTTTAAATTGATTTTCAATATGAATAAACCTAACGGGAGAACACCCAGAAAACTCCAGATTTTCACCTTTAACATAAAACAACACTCTTCTGGGACAATTTAGAGTACCATGGGTTCATGTAGTCTCATTTAACCACAGCACCTTTTTTCACATGTTTGCATAGTCTCCAATTTGCCGTTTGGCAAATTATGACAAATAAATACTATTTTCTTAAAGGCTTTTCCTGTCCACTCACTAATGAAGCTTAGTGCAGCTTATACTGTTCACATGGACTGATACCTCCATCTCTGCACTCGAGCAGTCTTTGGCCTCTTGGTTCAAGAAAACAATATTGTTGCAACACATTGAAGCAGCAGCAATGAACAGTGTGTAAACATCTCAATGTTAACACAGAAAAAAAAACTCTGGTAAACTGTCAAAACTTTGACTGTATCATTAAAATAGGATATCTGTGCTGATTCCAAAAAAAAAAAAAAAAAAGAATGTGTTCAAATTAGCTGTGAAAAGTTTGCAGTCACAGCAATGATTGGATGTCTTTAACAGTGGAACTCTACATACACAGCAAACACTGTTTCAAAGTAAAAAAAACTAAAAAGACTTTGGGTTGATTTGCTCTCTAATTGTCTCTGCAGCCCTGTCTCCTTCTCAGAATGACACCGCTGAAGTTTAATCAATCTGAGTGAACTCAGACACCTCTGCCTCTGTACTGGTAATGATTTTAAAGTCCATTCATGTTGATTAATTGGTCCCTGGAAACACCAAAGAAAAACACGCACAGCTTTTTCTAAAGCAAAAGATGCTTTTTGGTTTTTTGCAAGTCTTTTCCCTTCTGTCAGCCAAAAACAAACAAACAAAAATGAACAGGCTGCAGGTGGTGCATGCTAGTATTCAGTCAGTTCTCACATGAATCTGGCTCAGCAAACCAGGGCAGATGCAATTCCTCAGCAGGAGCATGGGGGCCTCGCTACAGACGTCTGTCAGGGGAGCCTGAGCCATGACCGCAGCAGCCAAAGCACCTAAACCCTCTCTAGACTGTTCAAATCCGTCTGCTGTAAATGTGAATTTAACTGAAAGGTATCCCTTTAAAAAAATAAAGCTAATTTATTTACACAGCGGATACTGAAAGGTCAACAGACATTTCCAGATTATTTTAATTGATTTATAGTTTTCAGTAATGTTTTGGTTTGTTATTCATAACTTATATAGGACAAACATATTAAAAACCATTAAGCAAAAATAATAAAAGCATTAACTACAGCCAAATTGAACCCTTTCTTAAACTAATTTGGCTTTCAGAGCAATCGCAAACTACAGCTGATAAAAGCAGACTGAATTTCATTTATTCATTCATTCAGTCAGTCAGAGTCTGATAGAGTACTTTGTTTTATCAATGGATTTTTTGTTTTGTTTCTTTCAATAAATTAAATACATAATTCAAAAAATTACATATGCTTTAAGTGATTGCTGTTGTTTGACAGTTTAAAGTTTTAAAACACAAAGGAATCTTTTTGGGGAGAGCAATGGGCCCACTTACGAGGTGCAGCTCATATGGTTCTTTATCCATCACCCCTGCTCACCGGAAAACCATAAAAGCATCTGATGTACATTGATACCAACGTGACACTAAAATAATGAGACTTGAAGATGAGCAGTCAAAAACGCCTTACAAATAAATCAGTCAGTTGCTGTTTGAATTTGGAATTGAGTTATGAGTCATTATTGGATAAGTCTGCCTTTTATTATAAATTTTAACTAAACTAGAAAACATATTTTTCAATTATATGAAATTTAAATTTAATCACTACAGCAGTTTATATCATTTACACTTCAATCTTTTATACAGAAAATCCAAATTTGTGGTTACAAAAAAATATATATAAGAAATATTATGGGGTGCAATGGCTAAATAAAAAAAATACTTTTTTATAGCTTCTTTTTTGTTATGGTCACAACTCCCAAAGTGTCTTTTAAGAGTTAATTGAAGAGAGAATATGTTTTGTACCAAATAAATCAGCACATGGTTTTATTTTGCCAAAGTTTCCTTTTATTTAATGCAGTGAAATTAAACACCTGAGCTGTTTCTTTCTGCTCAGTAGGTGTAATAAGCACGTTATTGTAGAAATGTTAGTGTACTTAATATAAGACTAGCAGAATAAGCCATTTAAAAAAAAACATCAGGGGGTTTAATGGTCAAAGCAAAAATAAAGCAGATAGTTAAAATTTACTGAAGTTAGTCTTACATATTTATAAGGCAGCATTACCAGATTGTTCCTTTGTCTGAGATCCATGGCCAGCTTTTGTAAAATATATGGAAATGTCTGGTTTCATACAAACGCCAACATCAGCGTTTTTAGCAGACAGCTAGAACCCCCCCCCCCACTCTAAACCTCTGAGGAGACAAGCTGCTAGACAAAAGACACAGACAAGAAATGAACCAGTCAGGAACAGCTATATGCATTTCTTTGTTGAACATGTGAAGAAAAAAAAAAGATGATTACTGTATCAATTCACAGAGGGAGTATAGCTTGAATATTAACCATATAGTAAGAATAAAATACCACAACAATTAAACCATCTGCTGTGGATGCATCTGTGGCTTTCTAATTGGATTTTACGGACGTCTTCTAAGACATAAATCTCACTTTCTACACACTTTGTTTAAAATTACGACTTACATTTGTCATGATTTAACACGGCGCAGCTTGTCCGTACATGAATTTGTCTGAGAGGGAAAGTTCAGAAATGTTTTAAATGAGGCTCGTTCCTGTAGGTTATTTCCAAAACAGACTTTTCAGGCCTTCTATAATAATAATATAACCACACAATGACAGTGACTATTGAGATGTAAAATTCTGCTATGGTTTAATAAGGAAAGAAGCTTAAAAAAAAACAATGAGCACAAAGCTGTTTGATGCTTGTTTCATTAACAGCAGATCTTCATGCTCATATATAAGTCATGAGGAATCCTTCAAATCCCCTCCTATTGTCATCACAACTCATCTCCTCAGGGTACCTGATGCTGACAGACTGCCTGCCTGTGTGTGTGTTTCGGGGGGGTCCAGCATGGTGAGAACAAAGAGGGAACACAGGATTTCCCATTACTTCCCCCAGGCATTCATCAATCTAACCCTACCACCTACCAAACACACGTCTTCTGGATGAGGCGGCACAAGAAATCCACTTTTCAAATAGATTTTTTTTAGGTGTATGAAAAAGGGGTGCATATAACTCAAAACAAAAGCTTTTAATCTTATGAGCTGTCTGGTTTAGAATGAAGAAATGTCAAGATTAATTCTTTAAAAGCATTAGACTGATTCATCAGTTTTGTTGTCATTTTATGTCGGGAAAAAATATCAATATGGGAGCAACAGAAACTGCTTTTGTTTTTGTTCTAGCTTAGGGTTGCCTTGGGTTTTGATAACTGCGCTGCTGCCACATCGACTCAAAAACTAAAACCCATACAGGGACAGTTGCCTCATCATTGCAGTCAACGTATAAAAATGTTGCAAGCCCTTGAGCTTCCAAGGGTTTAATAAAGTGCCAGACCTGCCGAGACAGTCTGTTCTTTTCAAAAGAGGCAAAAGAAGAGCAGAAGGAAGGGTCACCAAACTATTTAATTGCAGTGTCAGCGGAAAATAGATAAAAATGAGTTAAACAAAGGTGATTTTTTTCTCCCACGACTCTCCTCAAACTCCAAACTAAGGTTGTATTCACACCTGATAGTCTGGTAGACTCGGTTTAATTGGGGACTAAAATTGCAACATTTGTTTACATTCTCAGCTGGAGTGGTTCACTTTCACACTGCACTGTCAAAACAAACCAAACCCTGTGATCCCTCACCTGTGGTGGCGCTGCACCAAGAACGACTGAAGGAAACGACATGAAAACATCTAAAGACGACGCAGAGCGCAACTTTCTTCTTCACAAAATGTAAACAAAATTGAAGTAGCATCAGATTTTTTATCAGTGTGAATGCCTATATGGCATTCACACTATTGTTTTCGTGTTTCTCTTTAATCTTTATCAGTGTGAATGCCTATATGGCATTCACACTATTGAGATCATTTTTTCTTCCGTACATTTTTCGGCATCTAAC
>JARVJO010000082.1:20994722-21013293 GCA_031762555.1 Cynodonichthys magdalenae | reverse complement strand
AGAATGGGAGGCAGAGCTTTCAGTTATCAAGCTCCTCTCTTGTGGAACCAACTTCCAGTTTCTTTCTGTGAGGCTGAGACTCTGTCTACTTTTAAGACTAGACTGAAGACTTTCCTTTTTGATAAATCCTATAGTTAGGGTTAGGTTTCCTGAGTTATTCCTTAGTGCTGATGCAATAAGTTTAGACTGCTGGAGGACAAACTGACCACATGTTCTCTCTCTGATGCTGTCTTTACTTGTTCTACTAGCAAAGCCAAACTAATAATATAGTTAAAGTTATTTATGACTGAATCAACCAGGATGGATGTCAGTAACAGGTCTGAACAAAGCCTCCTGGTCTTTGTCTTACATTGGTGTTTGTCTAATAACAATTCATGCTGCCACACAAAAACACAAATAACAAAGTCACCAGCACTGAGCTGAAATAGTGTTTTTGGTTTTGCTTCTTTAAATATGAAATTCACAGCAAATAAAAAACAATCATTTACAAGTGACAACCTCCTGCAGACAAGCTCACAAAGTGCTGATGCTTGGTGTAAGATAGCTTCATAATTATTTCTAATGAGTCATTTCATGCCACATCTAACCAGCTGTGGCTACAGATCTTCTCTCAGGTTGTCAGTTAATAGTTCATTAGGGGTTAAACTGTGATATTGATGACAGAATAATAAAATGGTGGAGGTGGGAAACACAACTGGCTGTGCTGCACTTGGATTACATTGTGTAGATAATAAAATCCTGTCACAACTAAGAAAACATCAAACGAAGGCAGTGGTTACAATGAAAAAAGGTGTAGGGGAGTAACTTAACTCTTGTCTAAGCTACACACACAGTATCTTAAGTCTTGCACAGTACAGAGATTTGACATTAAGGTAACATCACTGTGACAAAATATAGATTTCCACCTGCAGGTACATTTCTATGACTTTCAGCTACTTAAGAATTCAAGTAGTTATTGAGCATGATAGCTTGCAGCGTTGACAGTATTGAAAAAATTCTGAATAAGAGATGTTTAACACATTTTTAAGAACACCTATTATTCTAAAAAATGAAAACCTCTATACGATTTTGGTCAAACACTAAAGACTATTTTTATAGGTCTAAAAACACAACAGTAACGGTGCTAAAATGTTGCATATTTACCTTTAGTGCCCCTTCTATTTCAAGCCCACTGAGGTTTGCATAGAGAGAGTGGTGCCTCTTTCCCAACAGCGATGTCGTAGTAAAATTTGCTATGGAAGGGACATCCTTTTCCAAAACCCCGTGCTGGATTTTATCCTGGTCCGTCGTGGACCCCCTTGTCTCCCGCTGCTGATGCCCGACAGCCTCTGCCTCCACGCGGTTCTCCATCTCTGTGTGGGCCGGTGCCAGTTCAGGCTGCTCAGGCTGAGTGCACAGGTCATACATCATGCCGTGTTCAAGTCACAGAGAGCTGACCGGATCCACATGTCCGAACGAGACAGGACCAAGCCATTATGTCCTCGTTTTAGATGGGAAAGAGACAGTCCAGACTGTCTTCTTCAGCAACAGTTCTTAAGGAGAGGTGTTTTTTAGTCACATCCTAGGCGAAGTGTCTAAAACCAAACGAAGTATCGTAATCACCACAGCTGCTGGTTACCAAGTTAAATAAATTTGGTAATGTAAGCAAACAAAACTGTCCAGGTGCAGGTTGTTGAGGCTTGAGTCACAGCAGTGATAGAAAAATAAAGCAGGAACTGTTATGGACTACGCTGTGTGTACGCAGTGATGCTGGCAGACATCAGGACACTCAGATCCATGTCATCAACCTTGGCTTGGATTGTTGTTGCACCGTAGCAATATTTTTCATCTTGCCTACATTTATGATAAATTAGCATCTAGATCCCCGCTCCCTGCATCACAAAAGCCTGGATTTGGTTTTCTCGTCGCCTCTGTCGTCTCAGGGGTCTGTCATGAACAGAAAAATCAAGACACGCAGATCCTCTTCTTACCCTACGTAACGCTGAAACAGCTCATCTATATCGAAATGAAAATACAAAAAAGGAAGAGACGTGTAAAAGGGAAAACAAAAAAAAAACAGCCTAACTAACAGGTTTTCTTTGCAGTCTCTGTTTTTTCAGCGATGCTGAGAAGTGGGCGGCACGGTGGGGGGCAGGGAGTACTGCTTCCTTCCTCCTATCACAAAAAGGCAGGCTTTGAGAGGGGACCCAATCATTAAAGCGGCTAGAGCTCGTTTCCATGGAGATGACGCTGGAATGATGTTGACTGCCTATTGACTGTTCAAGAGACCGTGGACACTGCAACAGAGGGAGGCTTCAGGAGGCAAAAGAACAAGAGCCCCCATCCGGACTAATATATTACTGTCGAACTGTGCAGAGCAGCAGAAGTTCCCAAAACCACAGTGGCAAATACAAGATGAGGGGCACAACCTGCATAAAAGGATAGTTTAAACATTTTTAAGTGGGGATCTGGGTAAAGTTTATAAAGGTTAATAATGTATGACCATTCAAGCACCCTTTTTACTGTCCTGTCCAAAGTTTTGTCAGCACAAAACTTAGAAATAATCTGAACACGAGGATTTTGAAAAAGTATGCGAGAGGACACCAAGCTTTTATTGGAGATTTTAAAATTAGACATACTTCACAATGAAAACATCTGTCAAATTTGAAAGTGATTGATTGATTTTTTTACCCAATCGCAGTTTAAGTTTTAGGATTTTTAAATATTTTCCACAGAATAATCCCCTCGGAATGCAGAGGGCACACCCAGGCTTCCAAACTACATTTCAGCTCAAAATGTTTTCCTCATAAATGTGTTAGTTATTTGCTGTTGCCACTAGCTGTGCTTGTAAGTAATTATATTATTCCATATAAATACCTAATGAGAAGCTAACTGGATCTGTTTAAAGATGGCAGCAATGGTCTTCGCTGTTTGGACTGAGCTCAAGGGCCACACAATCTTACTCCATACAAACATCATGTGCAGCATGAGGAACAGGATGAACATTGCTACAGATGTAGAAATTAATCTCTGATTTTATAAAATGGAGTGACAAGCCAACGTCTCAGAGAAGGGCAAGAAAAAGCCAGAAATTGAGTGAACATAAACAAAATAAAAACAAATCATATACAGCCATAAAGATCAGTTCACTTTGGTGCCTTATTATGAATGAAAACATGACTATCAGGTTATTTTTTGTCAGTTCAGATTATTAACTGGAGAAAAAGCTCATTTAAAAAGTGAAATGTACTTGTTATATAGTGCTATGCTGTCTGCATTTAACCTAAATGTGTGTTTAAGAAAAAAAAGATTATATATGACTCCAAAACCATTCAGTGTTTCCTAAATCTTTTGAAGGATTTACAGAAAATGTCTGCAGTATGTATTCTGATCAGTTTTTTTTTTAATAAAGCAAAAAAAGGCTCATATAAATGCAAAGCAGCTCACCATTGTTCTTTGTGGACATTTGGAGGATGAAGACTCATCTGAAGACTCAGCCCAGCTGGACAGCTGGTCGTCTCCACCTGCATGGAGGGTCCTCTGAGGGTGGCAGGTTTTCAGAGGGCTGACCCGACAGGTGCCTCCAACAGCAGCCGTGGCGCACAATGCGGCAGTTAAAAGGTCCCCACCTGAAGGCTGCTTCTCCTGATCCTGTTTGGACTTCCGTTTTGGTGATGGAGAATCACTCTGGGATCTCAGTGGGGTTCTGGAGCAGGTAACCAGAGATGTTGTCTGACAGGGATTAATGCTGTTATCCCAAATTGGTTTATCTAAGAGGTTTTTGGTTTTATAATTGGGGGGTCTGTCTCCCTGAGTCCCCTGTAACAGTCTCCCGTGGGCCTCCAGGAGGCGGTAGAGGAAGATGGCCTTTTCAAGCTCAAATTCCTGCCTGTGATGTTGTTTACAAGCTACCTGTTCACCACTTATCTCCTCATACAGCGTCTGTAGCAACTGCTCTAGCTTTGGTTTTCCACAGCAAGACAAAGCGCTTTCCCTCGTGGACTTAACCTTACCGTCTTGCCCGCTGTCTTTATTTCCCCCCCCTTTAGCCAGGAGACATCTGTGTCTGTCTCTGTCTCTGTCCTTGTGGCCCTCTTGCTTGGCTGCCAGCTCCCTCACGGCCCTCTTATGGTTCTGCTCTGCCTCTTCTCGTAGGCGTCGGAGTTCGGCACCAAGCTGCCCACGGGCCCACAGTGTTTGGATCCTCTCTGCCTCCAAATCAGCCTGCAGCCTCCTTAACTCCTGCTTGTAGTCCGTCTGTTCCTGGCATGATCTCTTGGACGACAGTGCCAGAAAGTTATCCCTGCCTCCCCTCATCATGCATCAACCACAGCACAACATGCAAAGAGGGATGAGTTCATTTCTGAAGAGCATCAGTTTAAAGGTGCAGGTGTGTGACGGTGGAGTGGTTAGCAGACATGCATCATGCAATCATTATATCTGCAGTGTAGAAGCAATGGAAGGTGTGAGAGAAATGGGAAATATGGTTCAGTTAGAAGCAATGAACTGTTTCCAGCCAGGTGAAAGCACAAATGATTTAAGAACTGCTCCTCTCAAGCAAAAAATCAGAAGAAACACCAAGTGTAGTCAAGTTTGTAATTTAGCAAAGACATTTCTTCATTTGTTCTCTATATTCTTGAATAAATGAGTAAAAGTTGTGTTATTGGGAGCAAGATGCAACAAGTGAGCTGGCAAACTGTTAGCAAACAGCACTGAATCGTAGTTTTATCTATCATTAGCTTCATATAACAATGCCCAATTGGACGCTGTTGTACGTTTAATATTCAAGAGAAGCGAGGGGGGTTTAACTCACACTAATTAAACAGTTCGAGTTAACTTATCCAGCATTTTCATATGTTCAGAAGCTAACATGGTACGCTTTTAAATGTCATAAAACGTGAGCTGCTGCGAGACAGAACTACTAGCTCGTGCTAGCTAGCTTACTGTTAAGTTTTTTTGCTACAACTTGGACCAACTCACCTCGTCTTAGCGGACACTACTGTCTATATTTAACTTTTCATCAATTGGGACATGTTCTGCCAGCCACGGTACTTGTGTCGACAGCGTATAACATTACCCTGACTGGCAGCGTTAGTGTTTAAAGGTCCACAGAGTCATATAAAAAGGGGCTTGTTTATCTTGCCACACATCAGTGTCAGTCAATGTCCAGCGTCATCCTGCTGTCCTACCAGGACCGGTGCTGCTTTCATGTCCCCTCCGCCATTGTAGTATTGATTCAAGAAGTCTCTACTCCTTCGATTCACTGCCATTTAACAACTACCGTTACTTACAAGTAACAAAATAAAGAACTTTAGGATGAGCAATTTTGTACAACAACAGAATACAGAGGCATTTGTCCGTATTTGTGCTCGTATTTCTCTTACTTCTGTTTCAGTAGTTGTTTAATTTAACTACAACATTACGTCTTTTTGCCTTCCCTAATGCAGTAGCTTCCAAGAAGAGGTTTATATTTTCATGGCTGCACCTAACGCTTTCGATTACCTCGTGTTTCGCGATAAAAACAGTATTACTACGGTGCCTGAATGCAACTTGGTCACAGAGTTCCAAATAGTGGTCCAATCAGATAATGGGATTATGGCGACCACTAGTGGTCAAACATTGCTAATGCTGCATCACTGGGGTTGAAAACCTTTAATAAAATATTGTTTATTTTCTGTTTGTTTTACTCTGTTTTACTTTTGAATTATCCTGAAGGATGGAGTGCGAAGGATCGTCCCAATTCTCGTAAAACAGCTACACTCCACAAAAGCATTTGCATTCGTTTTAATAGAACAAAATGTTTTCCCGAATAAGATGCCCAGTGATTTTTTTTTTCACAGTGATCTTTTTTTCAACAGTAGCTTATGTCTACTGTTAAATCTAGTTTACCCATATTCAATATTCTTTTAAATAAAAGGAAAATTGAAAATGAAGGTTATGAATTCAACAGTTTTAGTTTCATCACCCAGGTATTGGATGACATGAGACATTGTCAGTTGACTTAGTTAACACCTGCGTCTTTTATGTAAACAGTGTCTCACGAAAAGAAAACCTATTGGATGGAATCCAATCTTCCTGTGAATTACAGTAACATCTTGAATGCAGTGGTTATTTATAAGCAGTGTCTGGTTTAGACTTCCTGTTTTTTTTGTGGGGGTGGGGTCCTATTTCAAACAAGAGTACAACAGAGAAAAAAAAGTATCTGGGTGCAAATGCATGTGTTCATATCTTTGATAAATTGTCTCAAATAAGCAGAGAACAGGAATCTGACTCTGATCGCTTGCTAAAAATAAGTGCACTAGACTTCACCAAGATGAGAGCCAAATCAAACTCAAATAAAAAAGAAAAGGAGCCTTGACAAGGAAGGAGGAAAGATTTGCGGAAAAACTGAGCAATGTTTAAACAAATAATTGATCTGGAACATTCAATGTCATTAACCAAGCAGGAGACAAACATAGAACAATTATTCATCTACTTCTTGTTTAGGGCTGGGTATCACCTGGCGATCCAATACAATTTTCAATACAGAGCTCACAATATGACTCTCGATACAGTGCAGCTCAATTCGATATTGATACATATTACTTTATACTTATTGCTCAACACTGCTGACTCATCAAAACCAGCTAAATATTCTAAAATACTATATATTTCTAATTAATAAAACCAAAATGTGTCCAAACATCTGCTTTTAAGAACAAAGGTGCTTCTAGAATACTGCTGGTCATTTCCCTTACTCATGGATCTCACTTGCAGCTTGCTGTAATTTACTCTGAGCAGGAATCACGCATCGTTATATTGCCCCCTATGTTTTTTTTTTTTTTTTTTGTGTGTGTGTGTGGGGGGGGGGGTGCATCGATAAAAAAAAAGGAAAAATCGATATGATATCGTTTTTAAAGCTATCCATGTATCTGTATATTTCGGGTTTTTTTTTTACTGTCTTTACCATATTTAAAAATGGCCAATTTTACAATAAAGCTGTTCCAAAGATCCACAAAGATACAGGCAGCTCTCCGTGAGTCTCTACCAAGCTTAAATCCATTCTTCTCATTTCTTCTACTTTTAGCAGCAGATTCCTTCTGAAATTCTCACCTAAATTTCTTCTCAGGAACCATACACAGACTAATGCAGCCTGATGTAGATCAATCACAAGATTCAAGCTTCCATGTGGTTTTTAGCTAATTCATCTGAGTTCTTTGTTTACACTGAGCGCGTACCTGCATTTCAAAATTGCATATCAACACAGCTGCAAACCTATTGGAGTAAACTCAAACTGAAGCATCTGATATCAGAATAACAGTTGTTTTGTGTTTTTTATTTTGCAACAAGCACCTTTATCACAGCACACATTGCTGAGGTTGCAGGTTCAAGCACAGGTTATGTCTGGAAGGACACCGGGTGTGAAATATTTGACAAATCGTTGATGTGAGCTGCTCCCTCCCTGCAGGAAGGTAACACGGCACATGGATGAGCTCATTGAAACACACTCATGAGTAGTTTTATTCCCACAACAACCCGAGGCAGACAGAGAGCTGTCCTACAGATTTTCTTTCTGAGGTATTTGATTCTTACTATATTTTTATTTTGAGTCATCTTAGGTACGTTGTTGCACTTTGCATGAGAAGAGGTCTTCAGAGGGTGAGCTGGCACCGCCCTCCTGGTTCTTTGTGCATGACACAAACTTAAAGGTTATGTAATAAACCGACAACCTTTTGTTTCAAGATTCGCTCAAATAAACGAGATAAACTTTGTTACTGATCCTACATATTTAGTCTCACAGTTTCCATTTCCATATATTACAAGTTGTCTTCATTGATAGTTCTTCTGTTCTTTGAAAGGCTTTATTTTTTGTTATTTTCCTAAACTCTAGCTGCTTTTTGTTCTGCTTCGTTGGAATGGGGCCGTGGTTGGAGGTGTTGCTTCCCAGCAAGAAGGTTGAAGGTTCGTTAACTTCCTGGAGCCTTTCTGGGAAAAGTTTCCATGTTTTTCAGCTGCTCTGGTTTCTTCCCACAAACTCTACATTTTCACCAGGTGTTACTGATAGTGTGGGAGTGGTTGTCTCTGTGTGACCCTGGGATGGACTTGAGACCTTTTACCCATCCTTAACCCCAACCTTAGCTCCTCAGTGACCTGGGGACCCTGCATGATTTGGATCTGACCATGACAGCAAACTGAGCAGTATTGGCTTAAAGGATAATGGGAAAATAAATAAATAAATAGGAAGAGGAAAGCACCAATCTTAAATATATATATTTACAGCACATGAACAGCATCTGAGAAACAAATCATCAAAGACCTGACTCAGGACCTGAGAGATGGATCCTCCTTCAGTTCGTTTGCACAAATCATCTTTGTGGTGCCAAAATATTATTTGAATTGTGTGAAAATGTTTGGTACTTTTCACCGATTTAACTTAAAAAAGGGACAAATTATGTCTTTGAAGTGCTTCAATATTCCATTTAAACGAGATTCTTTGTTCTCCTTCCGTCGAAACAGAACTGGTTCCTCCTTTGTGTTGAGGAGTCGTGGTAAACGTGAATGATTCATGATTCATGATTCATGATTCATCAACAATAGTTGACCAATAATATGGGAAACAAACAACCAATGTCCAAATAAAAAATAGTTTCTTTAAAAGATTTACAAAAATCTTGAAGTACTTTCTTATGAAGACCACCTGAAAGGGTTAGAAAAAGAGTCTGGCTGCATGAAAACAAATAAAAAGAAATGTGGAATGATTTGGGTGAAGTTTGTGGCTCGTTTATTGTCCTGCATAATTAAGTTTCCTGCATGTCATGCTTTGTTTTTGGAAATTTTCAAGTTAAACAAAAAAAAACGTCACCCAGAACATGATCATTGCAAATAAAGAAGCAGCACTTTTATTTTATTTTAGCTTTTACACGCCAGACGTGTACAGACACTACAGGTGGGACTTGCTGTCTCCCACTCTCTTGGTTTCAAACACGTCTCTGTGAGAGTCCTGAAGCCACAGCCTCTGAGAGCGTGCTCTGGGATGAACTGGACCGCACCTTCTGAGAGCGCCGCCTGAATGTGGAGATGCTGGGGTACCAGTAAAGGGTTAGTTTTCCTCATTGTCTTTGTTTCTTTTGTTACGCCCCTCCAGACAGGTACAGGGTGTAAAGCTTTTCCCTTTCAACGCAGTGGAGTTTATTGTTTTGCGCAATCTCTGTCACTGAACTCAGGTATTTATAGACAAGCAGGTTTAGGGAGATGAAAGCCCTAAAACCTGCAGCTCTGGATACTCCGGTAGTTTTCTGGCTCCATTTCTGTGAAAGGTTCCTATATTTTTTTATGTGGACTTAAGCTGGTTGCCATTTAAGGTTATTTTTGCTCCTTTATTTCTTTTTCCAGCGAGGAGGCAACCAATTTTGTTTTATTTTTAAATGTATTTAGTTATTTATTGTTGCTGGGTGAAAAACAGTTAATTTCCAACAGGTATGTATATTCTCTTTAAAATGCTGACTGTTGTTCTGGTTCATTTAAAAAATGTATTCAGATAATGTGATTATTTTATGAAGAACAAATAACATAATTTGTATGTGGCATTATTTTTAAATGTGCATTTATTTGGAACGATGTAAAACCGTCTGAGATTTACGTTTTTCTAATTTGGGATGAAAATATTTTATCACAAAAAAATCAAAAAATTTAAAAAGTGGAAATCCAGTTGTATCGCCTGAAAACCCCAGATTCTCTATTTAAATGCCAGATTTCTTTCTAGTAAAAGACGTGGAATAGTTATTCTGTGGTTTATCTCAATTATTATGGTGTATTTTTTTTTTTTGTGGGGCCGAGATCTTTCAGCTATTTCTCAGCTCAGGTCAGTGAGAAGGGAGGGGAAGCAGAGCCAACACAAAAGGCAACATTATTCCCCAGCGGATCTGTGCTACATCCTTCTATGAATGGAGTATTGAAAAACACAACATCGGGGACAAGATTATTTTTCATCCCTCATAACTGAGCCGTTTGTCCCAGAGGTCCACAGGGTTTGGTGGGACAGTCTACAAATGAGGCGGCCGTGGTTGTGGAGGATTGAGCTGGTGTTAAAATCCCCCCTCCTCCCAACTGGACGTACATCCACTGCCTTGTGGGCCTCTCTGGCCTTCGGCACGTCGCTTTTTAAGACAATGGATGGAACCGGGATGAAATCTGTTTCGGATTGACGTGTAAAATAAAATCCCCTCGTTTCTCCCTTTGCCTCCTGCTCTCTCCGAAGAGATGAGATGTGCCTCTGCGGTGTCATCAGGTGCATAAGCGTGTTAGAGGGTTCTAGTGACAGATTGCAGGAAGCAGCGTTTATGCCTGACGATGAGGACCACAGAAAGCAGAAATGTCTTTTTGTGCCCCCCCGGCCTCGGAATGTCCACTATCTCAAGGGGCCAATATCAAATTCTCCCCTCATCATCCCCTAATACACATTCCTGGGTAAGGTCAGGGGGAATTCTGCACGAGCGAACAGACAAATAACACAAAGGCCGAGCCACACACACAGTGAAAACACGCTTCTAAAAAAACGGTCAACGAAAGTTTTGGAGAATTCGCCTGGGAGAGTAAGAGCGTGGTTTACCATGCAGTGATTTCACCTGGTGAAATTAAGACTTATGAACATCCAAACTACCAGTTAAGAGGTTTGATATTTTCTAAACTCAAACCTATGTTCAAATCAGTTTTCTTCAGGGGAGCGTCTTCTTGAAGTTCAGAACAATGTGAGGTATTTAGTGTCGTTTATCTAACTCTGATTACTGAGTGATCGTCGGTGAATCCCAAAGTTCTATGTTTGAAGCAAAATCCCCTTAAAAGCAGGGGATGCAGGTGTTGGGCTTTGCTCCAACCAAAACTACAGCTGCCAAGTTAATGCACGGCGGACATTTTGGGCCTGACTTTAGTGTCAGCAGCTAGAGATGTGACGTTCACAAACGATCCGATTATTTTGAACAACTCCTTACAACAAACGATAGCAAGTAGTTTTATTTTTTTATTCTTCGTAATATTTTTATGTTTTACCTTAACCACAGAGACAATTGCTCTCACTTTGCTTTTTCACGTAAAACAGGCAGAGAGTGGAGTACGGCAGCTCAGGGGGAAAGGGGGGGGTTTCTACTTGACGAAACACGTTTCCTCCCATGTGACGCGACGACGTAACTCATTCGGTACCGAACGAATGACTCCCTTAAGATCCGGATCCCTTCAAAGAGTCATTTATCCCAACTCTATTAGCAACTGTTAGCTCAGATCATTCTGGAAGTTGTTTATTCTTGAGCTGAACATTTCCAAAGCATGACCCTAAACCCCCATCAATACCCGACTACAGCACACATCAGCTGCAGGCGGTGTCAGAAAAACAATCCGATACTGTAATAATTAGGCTGCCCTTAACCAGGACAAATGTACCAATCGTGTTTGGGCGAGTAGAAAAGTGTCGGCTGCCGTGCTCGACTGACAGATTGTGACTGTGTGTGTTGCAGGCGGGCGGTGAGTCGGGCAGCCATGCGAGGTCAGCGTGTGGTGGAGACGGCTTGCAGGTGGTGCTGGAACCCAGTGGTCTTACTCCTGGTGTCCCTGCTGGGTTCCCTCATCTTGGTGGCTGTGAGCGTTCTGTTGAGACTCGGTAGGTGTGTGTGTACATGTTTTTGTTACATCGTGGGGATCATTTTCCAAAAAAACACTGCCTCCACAAGCAGGCTTTGGTCCCCACGGCTACGGATGCTGATTTTGGGTGGGGTATCAGGTTTAGGACCAGGGCATGAATTGAGTTTAGGCTAGGTTTAGGGTCAGGTATGTACTGGGGTGGTTAGGTTTAGGGTAAAGGGCCAGGGTTAGGCTGTAGAAATGATCTGTAAATGAATGGAAGTCAATGCAAAGTCCCCATGAGGATTGAAAAACAAACTTGTTTGTGTGTTTGAGGACTGGTCAAGGTCACTTCTCTTTAGCTGCTGAACGAACAAAGATACAGAAAGTGTTATTTTGAAGTGCTTTTTTTGTGCTTCCGTGTGGACTGAACAAATATATAGGAACCTATTTTGCACTTCTTGCCCTAAAAAACAAAAACCAGTAAAGTAATTTTCACTGATTTTTTTCAGGCATGTGTCTTATTTGCAGCACATTGGATCAGTGGTTAACACTGTAGCCTCACAGTATAAAGGTCCTGGGTCCAAGTCCCAGGTTGGGTCTGTGCAGGGTTGCCAGATAGGATGGGATGAAATATTGAATTGCAGCTTTAAAACTATTGTGTTTTGACCCAAATTTAGGCTACGTTCATACTGCAGGCATGTCTTATAGTGTCTAATATTTACTGTACTTAAATATCAAAAATACATTTCTGATGTGAAATGTACTTAAGTGTTAAGAGTAAAAGTATTGAGTAAAAGTGACATTTATTAAGATGATCTCCCCAAAAGGGTTTCAGAATGGTATATATGGTATATATGGTATCCAGGAGGTGCATTTTATCTGGATAGGTTTGTATTTTATTTTTTTAACTACAACAAGCTGGAATGAAACAGGAGTAACAACTTTCTACTTCTTACCTTTTTTAAAAATGTGAGTAGAAAGTACTGGTAATAAAAATAAATAAAAATTAATCTGAAAAACCATTACTCAAGTAAAGTACAAATAACCAAAATTTTACTTATGTACAGTAACAAAGTTTTTGTACTTTGTCAGTGAACAACTCTGCTGATTGGTAAACAGACTCCCATATTTAGGCCACATGTAATACTTCAGGTCCAGGTGTTCCTGAAGGGAAGATTCCCTGTAGGCAGGTTCTTTGTGTCTGTCATTATTTGTCAATTCTTCTCTCTGAAACAACACACACGTTGCTTTTTGTTTGAGTCAACAGAAAGCAACTTTATGTTTTTTTGTATTTTAATTTCAGGAGACCTGAAGATTAGCAAACGAAGTGTATCAGGTAAGTACCTTTTATGATACTTTTATGATCTTTAGAATTAAACTCTACTAACCTGTGTATGTGTATAAGGGTTATATATTGCCCTGATGTGTTTTATTAAGGCAAAGTTAATCTTGTGAGAAAAGCCTGTGACTTGACCTACATTGGGAGCAATTGTTGACAAAAGGTCACTCTTTTATTTTTGTAAGACGTCGAAATTTGAGCCATCAGTTTTCAGGCGTTAGCATGTCCTCCACACCTCGGGTATAACTTTAAGGTTACACTGCATCAAAACACATACATCCTCAGAATGTATATAAACATACGTATTAGATTTAAACTAGAGTAACTGCAGAAGGCCAAGAAGAACCTGTCAACAAGTGATCTGACCACTTTTTTCTCCCTTCCTTCCAGGTGATGCAGCCAATGAGATGCAAAACCCAGAGGGACCACAGTACCAAAGTAAGACTCAAAGAAAGGAGGTACAAAAAGCAGAGCAGAGCCTTATGTCCTTGTTCTTTTCATTTCACATGTCCTGGATGAAAATTTACAGCATCAGATGATGCTAAATTAGTGCTGGACTGTGTCAATACTAGCGTTTTGGAATCAATATTTTAAGTTTATTTTACCTTCTGCTCGAAGCTCTGCTCCAAAAATAAAATGCTGCTCCGGAAAATCCATCAAGAGGCAAAAATAAAATGTGAATGCAGGTCAGATAATAATTTAATTGCTTCTGATCGCACAAGAACTGCAGAATCACAGTTTGAAAACTCCTATTCTAAAACAACTGACCAACTGTTTTCTCTCACTTTAGCCCCAAACATCGTGTCCTGACTTCAAATTAAGACAATGAGTTGTGCTTTAACACAACAAGGAACATATTGAAACATTTGTCTGCTGGTTTCTCCACAGTCCGACTGGTGAACGGGCGTAACGGGTGCGAGGGCAGAGTGGAGGTGCAGTTTAATGACCTCTGGGGCACAGTGTGCGACGACGACTGGGACATGGTGGACGCCAACGTGGTGTGCCGGCAGATGGGATGCGGTGTGGCTGTAGCTGTGGGCAGCAGCTCTCAGTTCGGACAAGGCTCCGGGCTCATCGCTCTGGACAACGTAGACTGCAGGGGCAACGAAAGTAACCTGAGTCAGTGCCACAGTCTGGGCTGGGGTGTGCACAACTGTTACCATTACGAGGACGTGGGCATTGCCTGCAGAGGTAAGGCCGTCAGATTCTTTGGAGGATCTTAGGATCGATTTATTAAAATGTTACTTTAATTTCTTTATTTTTGGTTTTTAGAACTACCTTTGCCAATTCCACGGGATTTTGTGGGAACCACCACACCATCTGTAGTCAGCCCTGGCTTACGTAAGTCCCTACTGCTCTCAACAAAACTAGACTTCTCTTCTGTAGACTAGAAAATACAAAAAGGGAAGAGAGTTGGTGGTTTGACTTCACCACTATTTGGTCACATGTTGAAATGTCCCTTGGACAAGACACTGAACCCCCAATGCCTCTGATGTGTGTCCCAATAGTGTACGAGTGTGATTTAAAGCCCAGATTAATCTAGATTGATTTATCTGTATTAACTTTGTAGACAGATCTAGTAGAGTATTGTGTGAATGAGTAAATGGGGCACAGATTGGAGTGTAAAGAGCTTTGACTATCCTGGTTAGATAAAAATTACAGTAATAAGTAAGTAATAAGTACAGTCCATTCGTTAATTCTAACTAAACTTTAAAAATTTTTATGTGACAGTAAAGTCATTAAAGGAATAGTTCAACCATTATGAAGTGAGGTTTGTGGAACGATTATAAATAGTTGATATCTTACCTGCTGCAGAAAGCTCTTTGAACAACCTCAGTTTGAAGTATTACAGTTTGAATTAAATTAGGATAATACCAATAAGCAAGAATTCATTTCGGCTTTAGCTGCATTTCGGCTAGCCGTTAGCCCGTCCTTCCTGTCAGACAGACTTTGTTTCTCCAAACTGATTCTATCCATAACAGATCTATTTTTTCTTATAGAAAGAATAAAACCTGTTGAAACTAGTATTTTTGCAAAGAAAGAAAGGAAAAAATATCTCCCAAACTTACAGCCGGAGGAGTATTTTAGAACAGCTAAATAATGCAAAGAATTGGAAAGATTTGCAATATCTCATCATCTAAAGTTCATCATATTGTACTGTAATTTCCCCTTGGGATCAATAAAGTATAATTCAATTCAATTCAATTCAATATTTTAAAAAAAGATTTTAAGAATCTGGAAAAAATCTTTAGCAGTCGGTCTACATTCCTACTCATCTATGGCCAGGCAGTCGAAATGAGTTTTCTCTGCAGGGTAGCTGGACTCTCCCTTAGAGATCAGGTGAGAAGTTCAGTTATCCTGGAGAGACACATAGTAGAGCTGCTGCTCCTCCACAGCCAGAGGAGCCAGTTGAGGTGGTTCATTTGGTAAGGATGCTTCCTGGACGACTCCATAGGGAGGTGCTTCAGGCATGTCCTGGGAGAAGACCCCGAGGAAGACCCATGCTGAGGAGACAATGTCTCTCAATGGGCCTGGGAACGCCTTGGAATCCTCCAAGAAAAGCTGGAAGAGGGGGCTTGGGAAACAGAGGTCTGGGTTGGATGGATGGATGGATGGATGGATGGATGGATGTATTTGGCATTCCAAGTACATCCTAAAACTTCAAAAATAGGCTTTGGTTAAATTTTTAACAATGACTTCTTGTATGTCCTTGTTTTGGGTCCAAAATGCATAAATTCCCATGAGTCACATTTTTTCAGGACAAGAAGGCCTAAATTTCTTTTTTGTTGGTTCCAAAAGGTTTAGATGACATCAAAGATCTAAAAGTTCAGACTATCCATTAGACATCTTTATGGAAAGTGTGCCATAGATCCCAAAAGCATCTAGAGTTGCAGACCATCCTTATTGTTTAACGGGGAGTCTTTGTTGTGGTGGTCGTGTTGTTTTTCCCGTTAATTCCCAGAGAAGATTGTGAAAAATGTTGGCTGTATCAAACTTGGCACACAAACGTCTGAGTGACGCGTTTATGTAACTCTCCTGTGACCACCATGAAACCAGGAGGTCATTCAGATTTGAGACTCCCCTGTCTGGTGGGACACTTGAGAGTGTCTATTGTCCCTGTTTTGTCTGGAACAAAGCAGAAAGGGTCAACATTTATTCTTGGTGCAACAGTAGATGCAACCTTTCCTCTCCTGTTCTGCTTCTCATTGTGTTTTGTGTCTCTTTGGTTGTTTGGATCAGTGTGTCTGAGTCAAGCTTTCCTTTGATACCACCCTAAGTGACGATAACCATTGTCTTGAAAAATGTTCAGTCAATAAAGGTGTGCTCAGTTAATCCCTCTTGTCTTGCTTGGTTTAGGAGATGGTACAATTCGTTTAGTGAATGGGAGGAACTCCTGCGAGGGCCGAGTCGAGATCTACTACCAGGGAAACTGGGGCACGGTGTGCGATGACGACTGGAACCTCAACAACGCCGTGGTTGTGTGCCGTCAAATAGGTTGCGGTACCGCCGTCGCTGCGCACACTAACTCCTACTTCGGCTACGGCACCGGGCTCATTCTCCTGGACAACGTCAACTGCCGCAGCAACGAAGTCGAGCTGAAGTCATGCAAAAACCTTGGCTGGGGCAAACACAACTGTGGGCACCACGAGGATGCCGGGGTCACCTGCACTGGTACAGTTCGGATGTTTTCAGCAAAAGTTGAGATTGTTGCTTATTTCTAACACTAACCTTAGCAATGCAAAGTGAAGCTGGTGTGGTGCAAATTTATGTAAATGATGTAATCATTTAAATTGTTGTTCATATGGGATTCCTATTGTGTTTTCAATCAGGAATCTCGACTGTACTTCCTGTGACAACAAGAAACCAGAGGATCCTGGACCTAACAATGACTATTGGTAAAAAAGATTAGACTTATAGCGACAAGCTAAATTTATACATACACAAACATGTACAAGTATTTTCATTACTATTCATCTAAGTTTTCAGCTCCAAGGGGTTTATGTTTGAAATAACGTGATCAATTGTAACTCAGCGTTTGCACTAATATAAATAATCTTGGTATCAAATTAAAGCTAACACTTGGGAGATTTCATCAGAAGTGTAATTATCAGAACAACTGCTATTGTTTCAGAAATAGTGAGGATACAACATAGAAAAAAATGACAACGTTTTTCTGCATTATACAGTAAATAATCATTATAAAATATCATAAATAAGGTTCAAAATTCATGGAAAGCATAAATCCACATGGGAACATTTACCTGAGCAAAGATTTGTGCTGCTAAAAATAAACTACAACAAAGTTACAGAGATTTTACTGAAGAAATAACTGTTTTAGGTTTAAATGACAGATCTTACATTATCAGAAAAAGAAAACAGGAAGTGCAGTTTTGCCCCCTGTATCGGGGCTTCATTAATAAACTTCACAGGAAGTGGGAGTCCAGTTTGCTCTACTGGAACCCCATGCGTAAAATAAAGATGAGATTTTGCTGAATCTCCGCCAGGAGAAGCAGTTTTTCCTCTCCATTTTTGCTTCTGCATTTCATTGCCACAAAAAACACAAAATATAAACTCTGTCATAGATTTACAGCTTTTTTGAATGGCATCATATAATCATGCACAAAAATGTGAAAACAAAATAGGGAAAAGAAGAACAAATACATTTTATTTTGTCATTGTGAAAATATTTTATGGGCATTTTGAAGTTGGGTTCTGTTAAAAACAGCTATTTAAAATAGAGTGTTTCTGCTGTAGATTGATCTGAATTGACTAAATTTAAAGAAACAGCGTTTATGTTAGACAGGACTAATGAGCTAAGACCATTTTAAAACAACTTCAATCTCCAAAATTATATAGAGACTGATATCTAATGCAGCCTCGAGGGAATTCCTTCAAGATTTAGTGATGTGTCGTGGTCCATAAAAACTATCAAGATTAACAAAACTATCATATTTCTGCTAGAATATCAGTGCAATGCCAGACTGACCACAGTGTAAAAGTTTAAATATTACCTTTAGAAGGAACTGTTATGAAATGTTGAAAATTGGTTGTTTAAAAAAGGCAGCAACCTACTATCAGAGTTGTACACCCTGAAACCTCCATTTTTATTTTTATTTTTTTTAGTTCCAGAAACACTTCCAGCCACAGCATCACCAAGTACAACAACTGTTACAACAGTTTCAACAACTATTACAACATTGACCAGCACTACAAAAGGTAATAACTTATTTTATTTTCATTTTTTGCCGATTCCTGATTGGTAAACTCAGAAGCCCTTCCAACATCAGAAAAGTGGCTATGTTCACATGGACATAAGTATTGGGAATAAATGGCCAATCAGAATAGAAATATGTTGCGTAATCGCCCCAATCGGATTATTCTGATCTGATTCAGATTGATCAAAATTAATTTGTAATCTGAATGAGAGGGGTGGTTTATGCTGATTGATAGTCCGAACGGTGTGCATGTGAACACTTATTTAGATCGTGGTATTTTGGTTGTGGAGCGCATGTGTGCCCTAAGTCAGTCTGATGTATTTCCATCTGGTTAGCTGCTAATATGTCCATCCGTCAGTCCGTTTTCTTCTTATCCGGGGTCGGGTCGCGGGGGCAGCAGCCTAAGCAGAGAGACCCAGACTTCCCTCTCCCCAGCCACTTGGGC
>JARVJO010000082.1:20980442-20994622 GCA_031762555.1 Cynodonichthys magdalenae | reverse complement strand
CGGCCGCTTGTATCCGCGATCTCGTTCTTTCGGTCACGACCCAAAGCTCGTGACCATAGATGAGGGTAGGAATGTAGACCGACCGGTAAATCGAGAACTTCACCTTTTGGCTCAGCTCTTGCTTCACCACAACAGATTGGTACAGCGCCCGTATGCTAATATGTCAGGAAGCAAAATTGGTCGGTTAGCGATACAATATTTCTATTGGAAATTTTGAAAGAACTCAAAATTATTGAACCCCTTGATGGTTGAAAGTGCAAGAATGCTGGGTTATGTACATTTGTTTATGTTCATAGGAGTAATAAAATCCTGGTGCATGGAAACACTCGTGTTCTGATCAATTAATTTTGTGCCCATATAAATGATGCATTATGATTATTTAAGCCTAATACATTTCAATCCGATCAAAGAATTTTGCGCATGTAAACATAGCTACTGTTTCTGTTCAGCTCATGTCAACCTCTTAGATCATACAAGAAGCCAGCTCTGGTCTAAAATTGCAGTGATGCACCTGTCTGTTCCTGCTCAGGTCCTACAACCATCCGTGTGGTGAATGGTAACGACAAATGCCAGGGTCGAGTAGAAGTCCTCTACAGAACTGTCTGGGGGACGGTGTGCGATGACGACTGGGACATCACCAACGCCAACGTGGTATGCAGGCAGCTTGGCTGTGGCCCCGCTATAGAAGCCAAGAGCTTAGCCTTCTTTGGCTACGGTTCGGGTCCCATCCTGCTGGACAATGTGGAGTGCGCTGGCACCGAGTTGGACCTGGCTAACTGCTTCAACCTGGGCTGGGGTCAGCACAACTGTGGCCACCATGAGGATGCTGGAGTTATCTGTGAATGTAAGACTTGTGCAACATGAAATCATTTGGAACTTAATCAGTCCATAAGTCAATATTTAAAATATATTTATACATTGTAGGGATTACGTGGAGTATTTGGACTCATATTTAACTGAAGACCAGTGTGAAGTCATCAGTTTCATTGTTAGCTCATTATTTTTCATGCATCTAGTTATTTATTCCCACTCTGCTGATCTGTCTTGTTAAGCCTTGTTTATAGTCCATGAGAAGGCCCGTTCTCTCATGTCACGTGGGTGCATGATGAATGGTTTAGTTTGTCACTCTTCTGCCTACTGAGACCTCGTCTTGTGCCTCTAGTCAGCACTAGTTTTCACAGCACTACATGTCGAGCATTGTGTGATTGGTCAAAACTTTGTGGGCTTGTTGTTTGTGTGACGTGGCTGCAGTGGGCCGATCTCTGAGCAGCATCATCTGAGAGCCGCTGGCCAAGGTTGTGAGAAAATACAGCCAACATTACAACTGTTCCAGCAAAAGTGACAAAGAAAGTCAATGAAAACTTTGAAGATGGTAAAAAAAAACTTGTGAAAGAAGATTGGACAATTTGGTGCACAGAGGAGACAGCATGGACAACCACTGGGTTTCCATGACTGGGCTGACTGGACCGAGTGCACCTCGGAGAACAGCGTAGGGAGAAGGTTCCTACACTGTGGGTTGTGAACGGTGGCGGTGTCTTTGTGACAAATATACAAAATGGTGCTTCCTCCATCATCGACTGAAAACAAACATCCACTTTGACAAATGTGCTGACTGTGATGATGCTGTTAGTGTGTGGCGTGTGCTACAGAGGGAGGACTTATCAGAATTTTTTTATTCACGGATTTTCTTTTGAGAAAAAGACATCAAATTATAACAGCGAGATCCTCTAAACTCATCTTTTTGGAGCATAATGAACCACTGCATGAGTGTAGTTTATGGAGTGTAATACATCTCACAATGGGAGCGGGCAAGCAACAAAATGTGAGCGTGCACATCAACTTTCGAGCGAGCATGTCAAGATTTGAGCTCAGTCAAATTGTGTTGCATGCGCTCTCAAATGTTATTATATCTGGTATTTGTTCTGATAAATTTTCAACCAACTCATTTTAGGTTTATTTCAGCTGTACAGTTCACAAAGTGTAACATATCTGGAACCTAGTAATGTCAATGCAATGACCCTTCTCTACTAACGCCTCTACAGCACAATTCAACTTGGCTCTCCACAGTTCCAATAATTTTTTACTAGCAAGTACTTGTGGAACTAGCCCCTTTTTCAGGACTTACTTACTGTGGTTCCCAGTGTACTGTGCTCGCCTGAAAACGTGACGTCAGAAGATTGTCGGTCACTGATTGGTTAGGGGGTGGAGTCACTAGTTGCGTCACAAAGGCTGTGTCCAAATTCAGATTTCCCAGCATTTCACCAGCCTTGAATGCAGCATTACATGTGTGAAAGTTTCAAAAGTCAAATTCACAGGTGAACAGATCTGTGTGAGTGTGCAAATTTTATCACGTGCTCGCTCAAATGCTGATGCCAGTGCTCCCTTTATGAGATGAGATCCATAGTATTTCTGCATGAAGGAGACCAGACAGCATAAGAAATAAAGATGAGTCAAAGCAAATCAATATCACTGTAAACCTGAGGGCGTAATTTTTTTTAGGGACCAAATCAAAAACATGCAGATTTCCCTTTAATATACAGCAAGGACTTGCTTTTAAATTATAGAAAAGGATCGTTTAAATTTGTGTTTTTATAAAGCAACTGAATGGAATTTGTCCTAAGTCGATAATCGACTTCATCCCACTGTGTCTTTAGCTTTTTGACCTTAAAGAAACCTAAAAATATGGATATGTCAGGTCAGAATTACTCTGTGAAGTCTGTAAATCTGAGATTGTGGTTGTCAGGATCCTGAGCTTTGTGTATGTGTAAAAAATAATTTGTGATTGTGTAAATATTTGTAATTGTTTGAAATTTGTACACTCGCACACAACCATTGAGAATAAAAGAAGTGCTTTTGGTGAACATCTGTTAATGGATACAAATTAAGAAAAACTTAATGTAAAACTCACAAACTTCCTTTTGTGTATGACTTTAAAGTCATGTGCAAAAAGGAAACCTGATTGGACGATGGCAAGTCGATCCCAAACTGAACTGTCCAATCAGAGAACAGATGGTTAGGTTAGCCTTCTTCACCGCAGGTCCTAAAAACCATTTTGACGATGGACAACAGTGCCGACAGTTCTGCAACTCAGGTGGGTTTTACTTTTTAATTATTGTGGAATCTAAAGGGCTATTCTGGTTATTTTACACTTTTTTAAAACCTCACAATAATATTCAGAATAACTGCTTGCATGCAAATGAAGAGGAACTTTACACCAGCCTTAAAGTTGAAGCTCTGAACCTGTAGCTGCATGTGACCAAACCACGTGGCAAACGTCTTCTGATACAAAATTTATTTTAATTATCTTGTTTGAAAAGCTTTAAATACTTTAAATGTTATGTTTAATTGTGTCTCCCTGTTCACCAGCTGATGAATTTAATATTAACTTTTTCAAAACTCATTTCAGGAGATTTGACGACTGGACTCTGCTCCAAGAAAGACCTGAATCAGCTCATTCTCCTAATGTTTCTGCTGCACAGGTAAGCACTCTGCTTGTTACATTTGATTAAATTAAAAGGAAATGACAATTACAAAAATATTATTAAAAAAAAATTACTTATTTGTCATTTTAAGCACTCAAAGCTTTAAACAGGGCTGCGGTTCACTTAAAAGACATCCTTCCGGTTGCAGGAAAAGCATATATTAAAAAAAAAATCAAATTTTTAATATTAAAATGTGTTCTCATGCATATAGAGATAGAAGAGTGGACATCACTTGATAACTGCAGTTGGAGGCTGTGGTAGAAGAAGCTTTTATTTTTGTAAAACTGGGATAAAATGTGTGAAAAATTAAAACTCCTCTGGCTCCTCCTAGTGGTTCCTACAGCCATTTGCAGAAACACATCGCTCCCAGTCAGAAACAGCCAATCAGAGCCAGGGGGATTGTCTTACCGGCGTCAATCATGGCATGCTCATGTACCCTCTGCTCATGCCCTACCCCACATCGTAATCTGTAGTTCAAGCTCAAGCTGTACTGACGGGGGAGAAACAAGCTAACGTTAGAGGGAAAACTGCCACTTTCTGAGAGCTCTGAATGTTTCTTCGCTGTCATCAGTGGCCCTGCTGCTCACTAGCTTGCATATTCACGGCAGGCTCCGCTGTGGGGAAGGAGTTGTGGAGGGAGGGCTGTGATGCAGCAGAGAGCAGGGAGGGGGGAGGGACCTGTAAGTTGCGCTGGTACAAATTTTCAGGCTAGGTCAGATTTTATTAGAACTCCCTACTGCAGCTTTAAGCCAATAAAGTAGAAAATCAGTTCTTGAGAAAAATGATTCATAAAAAGTTCCTGCATTCTTAGGCTGTAACTACTCATGTAATTGGCCAGGGAATGATGATGGTGATCCTCTTCACCCACTGGACATCCAGAATCAAACGGCGGAACTTACACAGGCATGTTAAAATCTGCTTAAAATGTTGTAAATAAGGTTTTATATATTTATAGATGTTTATATTTTGATTCGTTGCAGCCTCTTCATCCCAACTCAGCCAGATGATGTTTTCCTTCGAATGAGAAAATCTCTGCTGGTCACGTGAAAGTGTTGAAGTGTTTTCATCCTTCAGCGTCGTCTCCAAATACACCGATGGATACGTCACAACTTCTGCTCCTGGTTTTCCTTTTATATAAAAGCAGCTGGCAAAGGTTCAGTGCTTAGTTGGTGCTAAGTGTCATGAATTTATTTTCCTTAAAAAGATATTAAACTGAGTTATTTAAAGAAATGTTATTTTTGTGCCAAAACTTGACATTATAAAGTTAAAAAGCGCTGTTTTTAACGTGTGAAAATGTCAATTAAAGATCATTTTATGTGCTTGGTTTCTTTTGGATCTTTTGCCACTTTCAGCACATTGATTGGATATTTACTGCCCCCCTTTCTGATGTTGTTACTTTCTAAACTTTGTTTTACAAGTTTTCATAAACCCACTGATCAAACTGACTAAAGTTAAATCAGCCACAGCACCATCAATCAACAATACTCCTTCACTTGTTTAAGTTTACTTCATTTCAGGGATAATGGTAAAATAATACACACAAAGAGTAAATTATATACAGTGCCTATGTAAAGCACTCACTCCCTTGGATGTTTTATGCCTTTATGGCCATTGTAAATCAGTCATGGTCATTATAAATGGACTGTTTTGAAAAACAAAATTTCCATAAACCTTCCTAAGTGACAAAGTAAAATCAAACTTTTACAGTGTATTACCAATTTAGTAGAAACATGTAATATAAAATAAGTGACAACATTAATATTGACCCCTATAATGTCCTACAACTTAATATTTACAGAAAAGTACACGTCAAGCTGGACACAAAAGAATTTCCAAGGTCCTAAACATCGGGAGTTCTGTTAAATTCATCAAGAAATGGAAGAAATATGTACCATGAGTTAATCTACCAAGGAGAGGCCATTTTTGCTGCCTTATTTTTTATCATGGCAATTTAACTGCAATCTATAACATTATAAAGAGTGATCTTTAGCATGATTGTGATGAACCACAATTATTTGCAAAGTCCCTCTTTGCCATGAAAGTAAACCTAATCCCAGAGAACCCATTCCTACCACCTCCACTACCTCAGCCCTGCTCACATCATTTCACTGATCCTTTTGTTACAGGAGGTAGACTGGCAGACTGGGCGCTATAAAAGGAGGCTGGTGCTTAAAATCATTGTTTTTCCCCCGGTGACCATGGTTACCAGCAAGGAAACACATGCAGTAATGATTGCTTTGCAAAAAGTAGCATCACAGGCAACAATATTGGTGCTAGTAAGATGGGACGTAAATCAAACATTTATCAGATCATCAGGGGTTTTAGGGAGAACAGTTCAGCTGTGATGAAATCTTTGGGGCACCCAGAAAAGCACAGCAAGCATCAAGACTGACTCCTAAAGTTGCTGAGGGATCAGAGAACCGTCAGCGCAGAGCTTGCTCAGGTGCGAGTGCTTCTGCACGCCCAGTGATACGAAGACTTCTGAAGTGTGGCTTGTTGTTAAGAAGGGCAGCAAAGAAGCCTCTCCACAAAGAATATCGGGGATTCACTGATTCTGCAAAAGCCCCAGTGATTGGACTGCTGAGGACTGTGGAAAAATCATTTTCTATGATGAATCCTTTCTTAATTGTTTGAAGCATCTAAAAAAGAAATTGCCCAGAGAAGACCAGGTGAGTGCTAGCATCAGGTCTAAGCATCAAGAGACAATAGACCATTCAGCAGTTACACAGTTACAAATACACGAAGCGGCCAAGTTCACACGCTTTTCAGTACAAGCGCTGGGGTTTCTATGGAAACCCCATTGGATTTGAACAAAGTCAACTGGTAATCTTACACTGTTATACAGATCCAGTGTATTTGCTCTAAATGTACAACTTTCTTTTAAGATCTTAGATTAGATTTTTCATAAATACCTTAAAGCTATAGATCTGCTTTTTGAGCCTGTTTAATTTGATCAATCCTAATGGCGTTTCCATAGCAACCTTAGCGTTTGTACAGAAAGACGTGAGCTTGGCCACCTTGTGCATTTGTAACTATTTGTAAGTACAAAATGGTCTATTCATATGCTGGATTTCTTCAAAGTCAAATCTGCTTTACTCAGAATTTTGCCCAAGAAGACAACCACGAATAAAGAATGGTACTAAGTATCCTCTGAGAAAATCTTTTCCCAAAAGCCCTTCCAGCATGACGGAGGACCCTGACATAAGACAAATGTAATGAAAGGCTTGGAGAACAAAACATCAACAATTTAGTTTCATGGTCAGGAAACACCCGAGACCTTAATAATTTCATTCTTCATTGAATGACAAATAAAGGCATATTCATTCAACCTCATTGAGAACTTGGAGTTAATCCTCACGAGGTGGGCACAAAAAAATCCACAAGTTCCAAAAACCTCCAAGTGACATCACGAGAGGGCGAATGTCAGAGGTCTTGAAATAAAGGGGCATCGAATATTGCAAATATTGAACCATACCAAAGAGGTACAGAAACATCTAAAAAAATAGATCTAAAAACGCTGAAGAAGAAAACCAAAGAGTATCATTTTCTACACCTTTTCAAACCCGACTATAAGTTATAGTGTGAGCAAGTTGTAACAAAGAATTGAGAAAACTGCCTGGAGACAAGACAAGCGGAGAGACAATAGTGTCAGTTACCAGCTGGAAGTGGGTAATACAACACAGAAAACACAGGATGTCTAATAAACTGAAAACACCAGCATCAGATATGAGAACTGAGACATACTGATACAAAACTGATGATAAAATAGTAGCAAACAAAGCAGAAACAAAACCTACAAAAAAGAAAGAAACAAGAAATGCACAATAAAAAATGTAAATTGCAGAAAACAAAGAAAAAATCATCAGACTGTTCTGGGACAAGTGGGTTTTGCAAAGGGCCCAGGGGGCCAGACAGACAAATAGGATATAAAAAAAATTTAAAACAAAATTTTGTTGAAATAAGTCCTTCTTTGAGACCCCCTTGGGCTCAAGAAATTAATCTGAGTTAGATGCATCTTCCTGGATCCAGTCAGTATAGGGAATTTGATCAGGAGGAGAGGGGTCTCCATGTGCCTCCTTGGGTTTGAGAGAGTAATAGGCATGCTCCTGGACCTGCAAAACAATAGATGTATCATCTGGGACCCCTTCAGACTCGAGAAATTGATAGTTAGAGACTAGACCCCTTTGGGTTTGGGAAATCAAGAAGCGACCTCCTGAACCTCCCTAGACTTAGATTGGACCATGGCTCAGGGATGTGATTGGCAGAGGCTTGGGGAGGAACCATGGCAGTGGCAAAGACCTGGACAAGATCTGGGACAATGGTAGAGACCCGGACAGGATCTGAAGCAGGAGCAGAGTCTTGGACAAGCCCAGTGGCAGTGGCAAGAGAGGATGTAGTGGTAGATGGAAAATGACAGTGCTTTATTAAGTTCAAGGACGCCAAAGTGCTTCACACTATCAGTCAGTCACCCATTCACACACTGATGGTGGTAAACTACAATGTATCCACAGCCGTCCTGGGGCAGTCTGACAGAGGCAAGGCTGCCATACAGGGGGGCTACCAGACCCTCTGACCACCACCAGCAGGCAAGGCGAGCGAAGTGTCTTGTCCAAGGACAGAACAGTTGAGACGGAAGGAACTGGGGTTCAAATCAGCAACCCAACAGTTACTGAACGAACCCCTACCTCCTGCAGCCACTGTCGCCCCAGTTACCTGGACAGGGGCTGTATCAGGAATCTGAACAGAAGTAGTGGCAGGGGCAGAGACCTGGACAGAAGTCGTGGTGGAGTTTGGAGAAAAAAGCTTGGAGCTATTGGTTTTAAAATTTGGGTGTCATGACATGAAACATGAGTGTACTGTTATCAAGCTCAGCAGTAAAATGGTGAATGATCCTGGAGGTGTAGCAGTGCACAAATACCATGGTGGAAGTGTTGCAATGCATGAAAGACCTAAATGTAGCAACATAGTAGGAAGAATCTGTACACAGAGCTGCAGCACAGGATGCCTCAGGGGGTGCTACGATGCAGGAGTATGCAGGAGAGTTACAAAAACTAGGTTTGTGGTTCGGCTGATAGCTAACAGTCTGTTGCTGGGTTTAGTTGGAGGTTCTGGTGAGGTGACATGGTACCCAGTGTTGCTGCAGCATAAAATTAATGTAATCGATTTCATTTAAAATATCAGTAACAGCTCTGTCCAAACTATTCTCCTTCACTGAGACATATGCTGCAATTTAACTGCAGCTCCTGCTTTCTGTAATGATAAACTTGATTAATTAAAGACTAAAACTTGTATTGTACCTAAAATTGATTTTATCCATCTGGTTTTCTGCTAAACCTGAATATAATAATAAAAAAACATCACACTTAAAATTTTCACTGGCCCACACACTTTGGACACCCCTGGTACATCGTCAAAATAGCTTTTGGAACCTGTGCTGGAGCGGGCAGACCAACCAAACTACCTGTTTACTGATTGGACAGTCCAGATGGTAGTCAACTTACTGTTGTCCAATCAGATTTTTCAAACTGAAGGGGAAATTTTAATAAAAAATTCATATGTGACTTTTAAGGACCAATAAACAGATGTTCACGAAAGCACTTTTTAATTTTAATGTACCTTTATTTAACAAATACATTTTTCTACACATACACAGAACTCAGTTTTCAGCTATAAACTCAAACTAGGAACTCCAAACCCATTTACAAGCACAAATAGTTATGACCCCATGTTGTGCCTATAGATTTTTTTCTATATTGATCGGTACAGTTACTGGAGAAGAGTGCACTGCTGATTCTTTTGTAATCTGATATTTCCTGTTTTAACCTCTGGGAAGTTGTCTCAATCTGTTTTCTCTCCTCTGATCCTGCAGCTTTTGCCCTTGTCACAGATGACTTAAGCGTAACACAAAATGTATCGGACACCACAGCTACCACACTACCCTCTGAAGGCAGGTACAGTATATGTAATGTTTTCCACCAGAGTTGTATTGTAATTTGATGTTCTGTTCTGTGGTTAAACATAGGGATGTTGAGACTGGTGGGTGGTCAGCACCAGTGTGAGGGTCGAGTGGAGATCTACCTGAACTCTGAATGGGGCACTGTGTGTGATGACGCCTGGGACCTTCCTGATGCCCAGGTTGTGTGTCGTCTGGTGGGCTGCGGAGAGGCCATGACGGCTTGGGCAGAAGCTCACTTCGGACCTGGCACAGGAACAATCCAGCTGGACAATCTCAAGTGTACTGGTGCTGAAACCTCCCTGCTGGGTTGCTCCCATATATCCTGGAGCATGCACAATTGTGACCACTCTGAAGATGCTGGCGTTGCATGCTCGCTGTCGTGATTTTGGTGGAACCAAACTCCCACCGTCACCATTTTATGGAGCAGGAGTACCCACCTCGGACTTGTATACATCATGTAAATAATAGTGTTTACACTGCTGCAGGAATACCCCACTGTCAACATCTTATAAAAGAACTAATGTGACAATATATGATTTATATAATAACTATATATTCCTATTATGCACTTTATAATAATATGATTTAAAATACAATGTACACATTTTACATGATAAAAAAGCAAAGTTGTTGCTTCGTATGTTTGAATACAGTATACCTTAAGGCTGATTTATACTTCCATTCTCATGTTTTGCTTACAGTCCTTTATGACAAATTTTGCAACACTTCCATCTGTTATCTCTTGCTGACACCCTATCTTATACATTGGCCCCAGTAACAACTCTGTCCTACAGATCTTTGTGGTTGCAGTGTATGATTGGGCAAAACTTTGTGGGCGTGTTTGTTCATGTGGAACAGTGCCTCCTTCTGAATGTCAATTTATGGAAAATGGTCTGCTCCCCGAAGCCGGTTCTTAAACTAGCAAGATGGAACACACAACCAATGTTCACATCTTCTTTTCATCTCAGTAGTTAACAAGAAAAAAAAATACTTTTCTCCGACTCATGGGAGAAAAGCATCTACAACTCAAGCCTCTCTTCAAAAGTCTGATCCATCGTCAAGTGAAAAAAACAACAATCTATCTTGCTATTGCTGTTTATATAATTAGCTATATTTCATGCGTGTTTCATTGGGAGTACTGTGAGTACGATATTTTATCCCCTGCTTCTTTTAAATTAGCATAAATACTCAATAAGCCCGAAAAAGCCAATGATGCAGAGATATTCCTTGTAGCATGAGATGGTGTATTGTAATGCATGAAGATGATTTTGTAAAGGAAAGCAGAAACTCCGCGTACTTAGAGGTCATATTCACATCTTCAGGGACCCTAAAGGGACTGGCCAGCTCTCTCCTCATAATTTTGGCCCAAAACATGACTGCAGCCTTCTTGCTGACGTCACAGTCTTGTTGGAACATGGTGGCCATCCATCAACCATCCACTATTCCAACCATCTGGACCATCCAGGGTTGCACAGTACAGTGTTTCTGCTTGTGAGCATTGGTTAGAGGTGGCTGAATTGAAAGTTTATGCATAACTGCAAGCCTCAGGAAGATCCTGCATCTTGACTTTTTGCTGGATTCCAGAGGCACCAGCAATTTCAAATATGTTTGCTGCTTTGTAATGGCGTTTTAGTAGCTGTTCTCTTAATTTATTGTATTTTTCTTTTACCTGCATTATACTGTCAAGTTTTTCCTTAATTATGCTCACCTGGCAAACTAATCATCACAAGTGTCTGAGATTGATTTCAGTGATCCAAAGAGCCCTGAGACACAAATCCATGCATTAGTTTAACTGAAAAACAACAAATATTTTCTTTATGACACCTAAACACAATTTGCATAATAATTTAGACTGGAGTGTCAAATTTGTGGAAAAACTGAACAGTTTATAAATGTGTAAAAAAACAGAAAGAAATAGAGATATAAACATAAGAATGACTCCACATACTTTGCAAAGACAAAAATAAAAATAAAAAACTGAAACATTCCTGAATCTTGTTTGATGCAATGTGAATATGATAAGTTTAAAGTGATCCATGTGCTCTGTAAACCTAAGTAAAATAAATGTTTTTAATAATCCTTATTATCTAACAAAAAACTGTTTTCTTTTATTTGCTTCATAACTTTTGTCAATAGACTAACCTTAAATTAAATATTTCCACAGTTGACTATAAACAGAAATTGAACTTGCTAAGCCAACAAAATTAATGAAATTAGTGCAGAAAGCTGTGAAATTAATTTGTAAATAAACAAATACGAACAATAAAAGTCTTAACATTCAATAAACTATTCATACATCCGTTTACTTTTTCGTTTCTATGTCTCTTACCATCTGGAGTTATGAGTATTATCTATGATGACTCAAAATAAGGATTATATTTATATATGACATCATTCAGCTTCCTCTGATGTCATCTTGGCAGGTGCCCTTCAAACATGATGACATCATTCAGCTTCCTGTGATGTCATCTTGGCAGGTGCCACTGCAAACATGATGACATAATTCAGCTTCCGCTGATGTCATCTTGGCAGGTGCCACTGCAAACATGATGACATCATTCAGCTTCCTCTGATGTCATCTTGGCAGGTGCTCTTCAAACATGATGACATCATTCAGCTTCCTCTGATGTCATCTTGGCAGGTGCTCTTCAAAAATGATGACAACATTCAGCTTCCTCTGATGTCATCTTGGCAGGTGCTCTTCAAACATGATGACATTATTCAGCTTCCTCTGATGTCATCTTGGCAGGTGCTCTTCAAACATGATATCATCATTTAGCTTCCTCTGATGTCATCTTGGCAGGTGCTCTTCAAACTTGATGACATCATTCAACTTCCTCTGATGTCATCTTGGCAGGTGCCACTGCAAACATGATGACATCATTCAGCTCCCTCTGATGTCATCTTGGCAGGTGCTCTTCAAACATGATGACATCGTTCAGCTTTCTCTGATGTCATCGACCAGAGTTTATAAATAAACCCCCCTGTGTTCTGGGTTTTTCAAAACACTTCTGTGTTTTGAAAACAAACCACATTTATTTTTACTTTAAATGGTCTTCAATGCAACTACAATGCAAGTCATTTCCATTGGTATACTTGTGGTTTCGATATGTTTAATCGTAACATCACTGGGGGATTTATACCTCCTCCTCAAAGAGATCAATGAGAGACGCAAACGTGAAAATGCTTTAAAATAATTGTGGGATGAGGTTTTTGACTGTCCATGCTGAAAGACAGATGATAGACGTGTAAAAAATAATGCGTTGTTTAAAAGGGTATGTCTGAATTAATCAGGAATCCACAGGGTATCTTCTCAATTCTTGAAAATAGATAGACAGATGACAGATAGACAGACGACAGACAGACAATAGATAGACTGACGACAGACAGATGGACAATAGATAGACTGACGACACACACACGGGCATTAGATAGACAGATGACAGACTGACGACGACAGACGGACAAAAATAGACTGACGACAGACAGATGGACAACAGATAGACAGTCGACAGACTGACGACAGACAGATGGACGGACAATAAATAGACAGATGACACACTGACGACAGACAGACGGACAATAGATAGACAGATGACAGACAGACAAACAAAAATAGACTGACGACAGACAGATGGACAATAGATAGACAGATGACAAACTGACGACAGACAGACGGACAATAAATAGACAGATAACACACTGACGACAGACAGACGGACAATAGATAGACTGACGACAGACAGACAGACAAAAATAGACTGATGACAGACAGATGGACAATAGATAGACAGATGACAGACTGACGACAGACAGACGGACAATAGATAGACAGATGACAAACTGACGACAGACAGATGGACAATAAATAGACAGATAACACACTGACGACAGACAGACGGACAATAGATAGACTGACGACAGACAGACAGACAAAAATAGACTGATGACAGACAGATGGACAATAGATAGACAGATGACAGACTGACGACAGACAGACGGACAATAGATAGACAGATGACAAACTGACGACAGACAGACGGACAATAGATAGACTGAAGACAGACAGACGGACAAAAATAGACTGATGACAGACAGATTGGCAATAGACAGATGACAGACTGACGACAGACAGACGGACAATAAATAGATGACAGACTGACGACAGACAGACGGACAATAGATAGACAGATGACAGACTGATGACAGACAGACAGACAATAGATAGACAGATGACAGACCGACAACAGACAGATGGACAATAGATAGACAGACAATAGACTGACGACAGACAGACGGACAATAGATAGACTGACGACAGGCAGACAGACGATTCTACCACTATTCATAGACGAACTTCCAATGCCACTGTCAAGCCCATAGATACATATAGAAAGGCTAGATAAATCATCCCGCTGTTGGCCAATGGAGACTGACAATGTTGCATGGCAGCCATCTTGGTACAGGAAGCACTCCCACTCTTACCAATAATGTGTGTGGTGCATTTACTATTGAAATAACTATAACTTGATCAATTTTTATCAGATTTTCAGACGGATTGTTTTGTTGTAAATGTGAGACATGTTATAAAATGGCATACTTATACAGAAGAAAACCCATCAAAATGCAGATTATATATATGTATATATATAAATATATATATATGTATATACACTCCTGATCAAAATCTTAAGACCAGTCAAAAAATTGCAAGAATTTGCATTTTGCACTATTGGATCTTA
>JARVJO010000082.1:20968436-20979883 GCA_031762555.1 Cynodonichthys magdalenae | reverse complement strand
GTCATCAACAAGAATGGTGGAGCTACTCATTACTGAGTCCTTTTTTTGACACTTTGATTTCTGTTTTGGGGGGTTTTCGGGTTTTTTTGAGCTATGGTCTTAAGATTTTGATCAGGAGTGTATATATAATTTTTTTTATATATACATATATATGTATGTACATACATTTGCACATCTCATATTAATGCGTGGGCATAAGAAAATAGTTGATGTGTGACCATGAGATAATAATGCATGTGCTCAAGATAGTTATTATGTGGCCAAGAGATGATAGCACCCGGGTAACACTGGGGCATAGTTAATGCATTGACATGAAACATTAAAGCATGTGCACATGATAGTTAAGGCGTGGCCACAAGATAGTAATGCGTGGCCACTAGATAGTTATTGTGTGGCCATGACATAATAGCACCAGGGCATGAGCTAGTTAATCCGTGGACATGAGATATTAACACATGTGCCCAAGATTGGTAATGCATGGCCATGAGACAAAAACGCACGGGCATGAGATAGTGAATGCATGGCCACGGAGATAGTTAATTGGTGACCATGAGATAGTAATTAGTGGCCATGAGATAGTAATTAGTGGCCATGAGAAAGTTAATGTGTGGCCACAAGACAATAGCACCAAAATTATGCGTGGCTTTAACGTGTGGGCATAAGTGGCCATGAGAGTCATTGTGTGGCCACGCAATAATTTTACGCAGCCAAAATAAGTGTTTTTTACTCTATGTCTAACTGCATGTGACTGAAGTATGTCAACGTAATTCATTCCTATATCAAACACTAAATTTAAATGAATTCATACTTTCCATGTTAACAATCAAAGGTCTGCAATGAAATGACTACAATAATTATCTTGTGCTCTAACATTATTATTCTGTGGCCATAAGATGCATGGGAACACATTTTTTTAATCCAATGTCACTAGAAGGGCTGTATAATAAAAAGTAATTGTTCATAACTTTTCCCACCAAAACATCACTTCAAAATAGTCCAAATATTCCTTTAACGTGTAAATATCTGCATTTTGACAGTGGGTTAGAGCAGAGTGGAGGCCTGCACCGTCACTTTGGGCCGCCTGGCTCGTGACGTCACCCGGAAAGAACCCTCCTTTTTTGGGGTGGTGACACAAGCAGGAGAAAGTGCTCGTGGAGGGGGAGGGGTTTCCGGCGGTCGGCTCACACACAGACAGGAGGCAGCAGCTGCGGCGACAGAACCCGGCTCCGTGATCTCCGCATTAAAACATTCATACCACCGACTTCTTTAGCCCCGAACACGCAGCAGACAGCGACACTCACACACATTCGGCCCAGAAAATGGTGGACCGCGAGCAACTGGTGCAGAAAGCCCGGCTGGCCGAGCAGGCGGAGCGGTATGATGATATGGCCGCTGCCATGAAATCGGTAAGTAGCCCTCCTCTCTCTCTCTCTCTCTCTCTCTGAAATTACCTTTCTACTTTATTTTTTCCATTTTAATCCATAAACATTGTCCTCGGTTGTTAAAATATATATATAAATAATAATTAACATGAAGCTAACTGCAAATTGGAGCAGCAGACAAGCCACTGCTGCGTTTGGGTACATTTTGACTGAAGCGAATAAGTCACATGAAACTGGTGTATGAAACTTATGATTAATTTATCAAAAAGACACGACGGAGAGGCTGGTGACGGTCTTAGGTGGTAAAATGTGGTTACCTTCACTTGGACAGGTTTGAAAGGCCTGCCACCTCCAGCCCTGTGTATTTTATATGAGAGGTATCAGGAATGAAAGCAGTTTGAAATAAAGCGCCAATTTACAGTAAAAGTGTTTTTTTTATGTCGGTGAGTTGCGGTGGATTGCGTCGGTCTGTATGCGGACTGTTTGATCTTGGGGCGGTGCCTTTCCAGGCTCCTTCACATGCGGCCAGGCTGCTGGGATTTAACCCAACCAAGAGGAAGGGAGTAAAATCACCTTATATAGGCTTGGTGTCTGTTGGGATGTTATTTTATTTTTTACTTCAGGTTAGGAGAATTTTTTTTAAATCCCGTCTAAAGATGCACAAAGTGCTGGACCGTTTTCCCGGATGATGCGCTGATGCTCCTTTTACGCGACATATTGAGCATCCACTACGTGAGAAATGCCTTTTCTCTGTTTTCTGGGATGTTGGGGGAGGAGGGATGCTGATGCTGCTGCTGCACATTTGGCGCATAGAGAGGCAGGCCAATGTTGGCTGAAGGTTGATCGCGATCGATTTTTGCGCAGCAGAAGGAAGCGCACACCAAAAGGTGCAAAGCCCACAGACGTGGGTGTCGTTTTTTCTTCTATTCTAAATATATAGCTATATTTTAAGGATTATCTCAGTAAAAAAAAAAAATCCTAACGCTGCAGTTCTTTCTTCCACTCAGCGCATGAGTAGGTGCTGTGCGCCAGCCGCATCTCGGCGTCCTCCACCTCTTCCTCCAGCAGGTTCCCACACACAGAGAGAGAAAGGCGTGCCGCAGCAGCTGCCAGGATGCAGCACAGGCCCGCCCGTAGTGCACCATTTCACATGCAGCGTTTCCTCACAGCTTCACAGAGGCTGCATCTCACCCTCTGCTGACTGTGGACAGTAAAAAATTTACAGTAAAGGAAAGAGTCTGTGCGCCAAAGCAACAAAAGGTTTGCATGAACACTCGTGCAGGCGTCTCTCTTCTCTCTTATAAACACATTTATCAGAGGATGTCTACCTCTTCTTCTTTTGTGCAGCATCAGTCTTATGTTTCCTCTGTGTTCATATCCATTCCCCTCATTATAGACATTTTAGATGTACATCCTCCTGGCTCCCAGGAGACCACAGAAAGCTGTCTGTGGGTTTTAAGCCCACGCTGCTCTCCAGGACGGGCATGTAGTGGTGCTGCCAGCAAGGCCCGGCTCCACCCCTCCCCGTTTGTGCCGAGTCAGAGAGACGGAGCTGCCCCTCAACCAGCCGGTGTCTCTGCAGCGCAGGGGCAGCTGGGGTGTGTCCGCCGCCTCGCCCATCATTCCAGGGGAATCCCTCGCCACTGCAGGCATGGCAATGGCCTCCGTTGGCAACGGAGCTGAATAACACGGGTTGGCAGCAGGCGACACTGCACCCATCCTCAGGAGAACGCTGCAATCATAAGATTTAGTCGCCTTTGCAGCATCGAGGATTTAATATTTCAGAAAGAAAAGACTAAATGGAGGTTATTCAGTCTACTGGGACAGTTACACGTTTTTCATGAACTGGGAGGAAGAGTTCAGCTACAGATCAAAAAGTAGGTCCATCAATACAACAAGAGTGGAGTCCATACAAGCCAAATCATCAGGTCTGTTCTGCAAACCACTTGTAAAGATGGTTCAAACAGTTTGCAGTAATGTTCTGTGAAAATGTTTTCAACAAATAATATCCTAATTGTTGAATATAACTCTTTGAACAGCCTGAGTTTGGAGAAATGGAGTTTATTTTAACAGGACTAATGAGCTAATGGCTGCACAGCTTCTGAAAACACATTGTTTATGCAAACACTGTTTCATAAACCTTTACACAGCTTTTAATATTGCTTTATGTGATTTTCTTTGACATGGAATTCTGTGCTTACTGTATTTTCAAGTAGCAGCAACAGCACAGTATAACTGTATAATTGTCAGACTTTATTAGTTTATTAGTAGATACACAACAAAATGTTTAATATCGAAGTTGTTTTAGGGCGGCTAAAGTTGTTTTGAAAGTATTTGTTTTGACAAGATATGTCCAAACAAAATTAGACGTTTTACAATGACACTTTTAAATTTTAAAGTGGTACAAATCTCAGTGGGATAGACCGGTCCTGTCAGAATAAACTCTATGGCTACGTTCACACACTGCAGAAACGTATGATAGTAACGTCCAACTTCGGTTGCGAACCGTACCGATCCTAAAGTTTGATACTTCCGGCACTTCATTCCAAGAATAAAATGCTTCACCGAAGCATACGGTCAGAAGCAGGTTTGGATATAAACACTGAACACAACCGTGTCGGATAATAATTTAATCAGCTCTGACTGAGCAGAAACTTCAGTATTGATGTGCTACAAGTAGCAGGTTTGTCTAACTGTAAACAAACAGCGAGCTGAATGTTATGTCACGTCTTTCCTGCGCATGTGGGTCACACCAGTGCCATGGAGCGTTCACACTGGAGTCTGATGGAGCTTGCATTTTAAACTAATGTGAACGTTTACACCAAAAAAATCAGTTTTTTTTTTTTTTCAAAAAATCAGAATTGAGCATTAAGACCTGCAGTGTGAACGTAGCATATTTCTCCAAACGGCTGTCATTCAAAGAGCTATCTACAGCAGAACACAGATTCACAGTCCAAAATATCCCTTTAAGTACCATTTGTCCAAAAATAAATTTAAAGATGATGTTTCTGAAATCAAGTTGCTACACTTCACAATCTGAACACATCAATTCCAGGATATCAGAATGATGCCACAGCATCTGTCCAGTTCAAGCAGCCTCATTAACTCCTGTCAAATTATAAAGGAGATTTTGTACAGTCAGTGCTGACAGTCAAACCTCTTAAAGTACAGTTCATGTGAGAGGACTAACTGATAATCCTGGTGCTACTCTTTCTTCTATTAATGTTGCAAAAAGGATAATATTCTCTGCCCTGACTCAGGTTATGCACTGACTCTTTTCGTTGCTGATTACATTTTGACAGTAAATGTATATTTAAACACAAAGCTCTCAGTACTACTCTGGGCATATCTAATGAAGGTATTACAACATCATGTCTACACAGGCACGGGACGGCAGCCCTTTGATGTAGTAGTGAGTCTTTAAGACTAGTCAGAACAGTTTATGTCACATTTTTATTGTTAGTTACATTACACTACAATAATACAGGGGATTGTTTTCTACAAAAACATGTCAGCTAATTTTTATAACACATTATTACATCAACCCTTGTACTTCCTTCTTTACTACACCTATTAAAGCATGGCTGCATGGTGGAAGGTTTATAAAAGCCTTCAGTGTGAAGCTGATGATGATGATGCTACAGACTTTGTACTTGTCCTGGTTTGACTCTGTTAGACTGCATCAAGATGCAGCTGTTTGCTGGAAGATTATGCTACGTTAGCACAGAGTTGATGACGTAATGGGGTTGTTAACTAGTTGTATTGACCTTTTCACAGTTACTAATTAAGGTGCAATGAAAGTTCTGTTTCAAACTCTCTACCACTGAGCGACGTCAGTGTGAGGGGGCTCCATGGATACTAGGGGTGGGAATCTTTAGGCACTGGGGCTGGGTTAAAAAAAAATAAATTAAATCAATCTTGGATCGATTTCACTTAAAATTTGCTAAATCAAATCATGGGCATGAGATCGATTTTTATCCACATGACGTTAACCTCGGCAGTTGTGAAGTGTGATGAAGCTGACGTTTATTTGTGTCACTCCCGGCTTGCCGTACATTTAGGTCCGGTTGACGTTTAGCATGAACGTTAGCTTCAAAGAAGTCGTCTGAGCCAAAAAAGCAAAGAAATTCAAGGCATCACTAACATTTACAGCCCATTCTCCACTGGACTTAAAGATAACAGAGGCCATGGCAACTTTTGTTTACAAAGATTTACGCCCGGTATAATGTGTAATTGTATGTGTGCTTTCACATGAAGACACGTTTACAGTTGTACAGATTGCAGATATGACTGTATAAAGGACTGTTGAACCACAGAGATGAATGATGTGCAGGAACAACACAAAGAGCTGAGTTTCTTTTGTCTTCGTTTTTCTGTTTCAGCCATTTTTCCCCCCTCATACATCTTCGTTTAGTTTCAGTGTATATCTGAAATCAGATTGATCTCAAAATTTAACCAGCAGTGTTAAAAAGCAGAATGTGCTGACTCCATTAGTTTGAATTATCATTTACACACCCACATGTTGACACACACCCTGTTTGAGAGCTGTGTCTAAGGAGGTACAGTATATGGCCCAGATAGCTAATTCTTCCATCATATTTAATGAGCTGCACACATCATCATGTATCCATGGACTTTTTTATTTTGGTGAGTTTATATATTGCATTGCTGCTTCTGTATTCATCACATAAATGAATGTGTAATCATGCAAGTTTCTGCTGTAGTATAGGTGTTATTTGTCAGACAGATGTAGTTATTCATGCTCAACAGAATTGCTAACAGCTTTAGGCTGTAAAGCAAGAAAACAGGTGTTTAGAAAACTTCAGTTTCTCATATAAACAGTATGTATTCACTTTGTTGAATAATGGAGGCAATGCTTCCCCTGTTAATATTTTGGATTTGATGGTTCTTCAGATTGATTGCTTTCATTACCCCAGCATATCCACCTGTTCATCTTCCTCGAGATGAAACCGATACTACTGTAATTTCCTTCCACTGGGGCCCTGTTGCACAGAGCCACAATGCAAAATGATAAATTAAAGAGACAATTACGGTTCCTATTTTACTCCACACTTCTCTTTGAGATGCTGCAATATTTGTCATTTTATTGTGAATATTGTACAGAGGAAGGCAGCTGTGCAAACTATTTTCATTACTAAGACCCCTTCACACTGGATAACACCCTACATTGTTTGAAAAATCTCCCAGAAGATGGGATGGTTTTTACTGTTAGCTTCTCATTGATTTTAAGCATAAACAGAACTTGCATTGCAAGGTTATAGTGGTTTACCATCATGGCAGCAGTGTGTCCAGGTTCTTTGTCATTACAAATTTGAAGCAGGACTGACATGGTGGCATCATGTCTTGGTCACAACTGTGATTATGAAAAGGCCATGGAAACAACCCAACACAGATGTGACACCTGGAGCTGCATGCAGACACGGTTCAGGAAAGTCTTTCCGGGTCGTATAGAGCATAGTGAGGGGGAAGAAGCTCGTCTTTGGGATATTGGGGAAAAAAAGCTATTTGAGAACTAAAAGAATCAAAGGGTGTGGAGGTTGTCCTTCAGCATGAAGGTGACCTAAAGCCACATGACTACATTTTCTTTAATATAACAATGTTTACTGATATACAGTCTCCTCCAAAAGTATAGGAACAGCAAGCCAAATTCCCTTGTTTTTGTTGTGCACTGAAGACATTTGGGTTTAAGATCAAAAGATGAGCATGAGACAAGTGTTCAGAATATCTCCCATCAGTGACGGCCATCTGCCGGCTTAAAAGGTGGACAATAATGTAACTGCATGTGTGTCTGTATGTTAGTAAAATATCCCAAAACATAATCACTAGATCTACAACTGATTAAATTTTGGAGTAACTTAAATTCAAGATGGCTGCCATGACAATCAAAACACAACTCAGTTTTACAGATATTGAGCTAAAGCTTGTTGTGGTAGTAGCTGACCGTCATCCCCAACACATACTATGATCACTACAAGATTGTGTAAGATCTTTGTTTAAAAAACCAAATTTGGTGGTGGTGTAGTAAGCATGCAAGACAGTGGAGAAAACACCTGAAAAACGTTATTTTAGTTGCACATAAAACACAATGTGTTGGTGCTTTTTTAAGGGAAAAAATCATAATCTACAATTAAACTAAAAATTTGAAGATAAAGGACACCAATTTTTTTTTTTTCTATAAAGAAATTGGGATTGTCCGAATCCAAATTAGTAGGTTAGAACTTTTCAAAAATAACTGGCCCAGACAACTGAGATGTATTTATCATTAAATGTCAGTGTTTTCAAAAATGACTGCGGTATGAAAAAAAAAAAAAAGGTTTCTTTTACTTATTTGTATTAGTACTGAATACTTTGTTTTTGTTCAATTTCTTAATTTATGAGGCACAGAACATGTCAGATTTTTTTTTCTTACTAACAAAGGATATAATCATAAACATTAGTCCTTTAATGAAACAGCCTGTGTCATCTGAAGAAGTTTCAGAATGGCTTCAGATTGACTCGGTAGTGAGTCACAAACGTAGTACAGAAACCACCCACCTTCTGCCACCTACATGCACCATCAAGGTTCATTTCACAGCATCTAATGATCTTACTTACATTTGCAGCAGATCATTAGCAACTTTTTTTTTTCTTTGCGTCAACATTTTTACTAGTTCAAAAACTTAGTAGGTGCACAGACATTATGCCTGTGCAATTGGCTGTATATCTAAAAACTACAACTTCACCCCCCAATTTACACTCCGGCATGTCCTCAGCGGTAAAAACACACCCATTATAATCAATGAGAGAATTTACACTGCATGCAAAAAGTAGAAATTTACATCAGTAATGGATTTTCATAGCATTTGGAACAAAGCTGGGAGGGTGTTTGAAGAGTCCAAAATCAGCAGTTTTATGAGGACAGTTTGTGAATGTTTATTTCAATTTTGTGTTAAAGAGTGTTGAGTTATTCTTTGCATCGTTTCACAAGAATTTAGCTTTTTACTTTGATGTTAATTGTTCTGTCTACTTCTCACAACTTGTGATGAAGTAAGAATAAAAAAGTCTCAGTGCTGAAAATTCAATGACATTTTATTAAAGGAAAATAATCACAGTACCAAATATATAAACTTCAGGATAAATATTATATCAACAAGTTAGATTACATTCCTGTAATAATATGTAGCCTAATTAATTATGCAGGAGTAGTAATAGTAATTATTTTTCATTTTAAGCTATTAGATCATGTGACATATCATATTTTATATTTATTTTTATGATATAACCATAATATCATGGAGTTTCTAGACCCAGGTTATCAGTCTCATACTGACCCAAGCCTAGCATGGTGCTGTCATGAACGATAGCTTGTGGAATTTCTTTTTATATATTATTAATACTAGAACCATCTTTTGCTTTGTTGTGATGCAATCTACACTATTTTAGCTGAGAGTTTAAAAACAATATCTTATATTTCTGTATTTTTCTGATGTAACTCAGGCTGCACAATATATCAAGGAAATTATCTTCACAATATCTGTTAGTGCAGTATTGTTAAAGAATGCAATAATAAACAGAAGATTTTAGACCTTTCTTTATATGACCTCAGTCGCCTCATTAGGTCTTTGTTTGTTTTAATGAACGACCCTTCTTGAGCCTAATAGTTGGACAACATTAGTTGTAATCTTGGGGATAACTACCGTTTCATGTGGTATCGTAGCAACAAAGAGCTGGAGAACCCTTTTCTTACCACCGAGGTCTTTGTGGCTGATTTGGCTAACCCTTTTCACGCCGCTGGTGACGTCAGATCATCCGTGGCGCCTTTCTGCTCTGCTGCTTACAGGAGGAGGAGGGAGGCAGGGAGGGTTGGAAAGACAAGGGAGCAGGAACAAATGAGCAAGAGCATGGTACAGAATGAAAAGAGAAGCTGTGGCAGGCCTAAATTATGTGGATAGTACGTGTTAAAAGAAAATGTAAATGTGAGGGGCTCAGAGTACCATCCTCTGTAGGCATTACAGAACGTAAAGATGTTAACCGTCATGTAAAGATTATTCATCGAGGAAGTTATTGATATTCCAGCTCAACCTATGTTTGTATTACCATGGAGATGTTTGGAAGTTTGACAACCTTGTGCAAGGATGAGTCATGACAGAGCAGGCGCCATTGATGAGCTTTATGAGTAGACAGAGCTCTATTGTCTCTTCCTCGCACCAGAGCTTCCGTCAGAGCCTCAGCCTTCTGAAACAAAGGCAGCCATGTTTGTACAGATTAGTTCTTTAAGCTTTGTGTTTCTGACCTTTTGTTTTTCCGGCACTGACCTACTCTTGCTGGTTACATTTGCTGTAGGTCAAATAGTTATTTACTCCATTTAATGGGCTGATTCAGTGCTTCAGAAACAACTCACTGGGAAGGGTGGATGGGACTTTCTTCTAAGCAGGATTGTTACACAATGGATGTCTTTGTTGTTCACTTGTCTTGATACTTCCTGTACAGAGGTCAGTTAATTTATGGCAGTTGTAAATTTTTTACAGCACCCTGAAAAGAAACTTAGCTGAACAAGCATAAACATCTACAGCTCTGTTAACACTCGTGATGAGCGGACATGTTGTTTTAAGAGGCAGAAGGCAGTGGATTGAATTCAAGATGCCTTTAGTGAACAGGAAGTGGAGTCAATATGAAAATTCAGGAAGTTACAGAAAACATGATACTGATAGAAGACTGTGTAAATGTTAAAGCAAATTCTTAAAATATGCTTAACGGTTTATGGCCCTGTGGTGAGTGGGGATGGATAAAGAGCCCATATGAGCAGGTGCCTCGTAAGTGGGCCCATTGCTTTCCCCAAAAAGTCACTGGTCTTTATTCAAACCTTCACATCCCTTGGATGACAGATACGAGGTTAGAAACACTCAGTGTTCTGAGCTTCTCAGGATCCATAAAGGGGTCCCCAATAATTCTTTTCCTTTGACTGCTCAGAGCCAGGCAGTGGCCTAAGAGGTCTCTAATTCAATGCCACAGGCATCACACAGACCATTGTCATGGAGTTCCATCACCATTTTGTGGATGTTGAGCAGATTGTGCCCAGTTAGGACTCCAACCAGTGTGCTTAAAGTTGTCCTTGACGGGGCAAGAAGGGCTTTCCCAAACCTAAGATTTGGACTATTTATCGGTTGTCATGTCTGTCTACAGTCCATCAGCTCCATCCAGTGGATTGAGTGTTAACGTCTAATCCAGGCCTGTAGGGCAGTCCTACAGATTGTTGTTGAGATACCTACAACAGGCTCTGGTCCTTTGAAATGGGCCTGACTGCCAGCTTTTGCAAGGTAGTCAGCTCTCTTGTTACCATTAATGCCACTATGTCCTGGTGCCCATTTAACAGTAACACTATTATCTCTCCCCAGTTGGTTGACTGCTTCGGAACACTCCCAGTAATGACATAAAGTGTGGCCCGTGGAGAGCTCTAAAAGCAGCTTGGCTATCTGTTAGGAGGAATATTTCCTTCTGTGGACACTGAAGGTCTTTGAGAGATGCCATACAGTGATAGATTGCATATATTGAGATACAGTTGCAAAACCACCTAGTGGGTATTTGTACTCTCTTACCACTATGGTTGTGCAAAATCAGCACCCCTGCAGCTCTTCAGAAGGGATCCATCTGTAAAACAGTAGAAATGATTGGGAGACATGTCCATCGTAGAGATGTTACTCCAGGAAGATCTATCTTTAATCTCTGTCTTAAAACTTGGCTCAAAATGATATTTTTCACCATTCTGTCTCCAGGTCCGGGTTAGTCTGGTCATTTTTGAAGTGACATTTTGTCAAGTAGCCGGGAGTAAGCTTTTAGACTGTTGATATGCACTGCTCAGTGCATTTTACATTCATGCATTTTGTTATCAACACAAATGTTCAGTTGAGAAAACGGGGACAAACTAAACAATCAGTCTCATGCAGAAGTGTAGAGTTTTCATTTCTGGCTAAATTAAAGGGCCACATAAAAGGCGTTTTTGCACTGCAGGGCCGGCCCGGCCCGGTCTGGCCCCAGACGGCCCTGGCCCAGCTCCAACCCGGCCCT
>JARVJO010000082.1:20952703-20964620 GCA_031762555.1 Cynodonichthys magdalenae | reverse complement strand
ATAAGTCGGGCCGGAGCCGGCCCTGAAAGGCAAATGCAAAACCTACGAACCCGGGTTAGAAGCCGGGCCGGGCCGGGGCCGGCCCTGCAGTGCAAAAACGCCTACAGACTACCAACTGTTCACACTAGGGGACATTTCAGAGTTAGAAACTAACCTAACATGCATGTTCATATTTGGTCTGTGTGAAAACCCACAGGTGCACAGGGAGAACATGCAAACTTCACACACAAAGTCCAGGAGCCAAACCTGCAGCATTCTTCTGAAAAAAAAACAGCTTTTAGCACTGCTGATAATTCAACACTGAATCTTTTCTGCACCGTTCATTGAGTGAAAGGCAGTTTTTGCTGTAGTTTGAATCCTGAATGAGTGATTCAAACGTGAGCCGTCTGTCTTCTCCTTTCTTTTTCCATTTCATTGATGAAATATGTTTTACATGTTTTCAGTCCATTTATCACAGTTTTGTTCGTTGGTTTTAATAAAAAAATAAAAGTAGGTTGCTTTTTTAAAAACAATTACATAGTTGTAAAACATCTGATTTATTTTATTGTGGCTGTAAGTCACAATCACATCAACTCTTAGGACCCTTTCTGATTTTCATTCTACAGAGGATGGTTTGTGTGTAGCCACTGATCCTCATCAAATGGATATTTTTAGTTTCTGTTTAGTAAAAAAATGTGCAGAGGAACAGAATTAATTGAAAATGGGAGCAGCTAAAAGGGGGAAATAAAGAGTTCATCCTATAACTAAGAACATCTATGTGCATTGATCAATAGTCTATTTATTAGGATTGTGTATCTCTGCTCTGTGGCTGACACAATACAGTATTGGTTCAACACAAATTTGACTCAACCCATGAAGGTTCAGTTCAGTGCAACAAAGTGATCTGACATGCGCAGAGTTGTAAACTATGGAAGTTCTACTTCTGTGATGAACATAAACAAACGGTCTTCAGAGCGCCCAGAATGGCCCTGTGCCAGGATTTAGTAACGTTGGAGGTGTTACTGTTTAAATAACTCCGTGTTCTTACACTTTAAACCATCAAGACGTTTGATAATTTTGAGGTCTTTCGAAGGTTCTAATAGACATGTTTTATTGCTATTTAACCAATTTTGCTTCTAGCCAAATGGAAATAAGTCAGGTTGACATAGGGTGCACAATCAGGTCAGTTTTCCACAACCAGAATAACATGATAGAAATAGAAATAAACCACCTCTCTCAGTCAAATTACAAATTCATTCCAATTGAGCTGAATCGGATCAGAATATTCCGATTGGGGAGAATACATGACACATTTTTATTCGAATTAGCCATTTATTCTGATTACTATGTCTAAGTAAACATAGCTACTAAGTGGTGCTAATGAGAAAACAGTTCTGTTACTCAGCAGAATTAGAAAAGGGACTGGTAAAAGTCAAAATGTAACTTTTTGAACTTTTCTGACATTTTTAATATGGCTCTCTGTACAAACAAACCTGCTTCTAGGCTTTTCATCAAATGACCTAATCAGTCTGCATGTTCAATTCAAGAACAGACACATTACAGTGTGAATGGCTGGTTAAAGCAGCTGTGTACTGATAAAGTTAAGAGAATAATTTTGGATTTAACAGAACGATTCATCTGGATTTAATCTCAAAAACTACATCAGTACACAGCTGCTCTACCAAAACAGTTAAATCGGGCACATGTGCGTCTGTTAATTTGTACAAATCAGGTATTCTTCACATTATTATCCATAATAGCAGTCGTGTGAGGCCGTTTTCAGGTAAAGTGGTGTTTTGAGCGAAATGCTAACATTAGCTAGCTCAAATGCAGCCTCAGCACTTGAGAATACCACCTTCTGAGTATCAGAGTTTAGCACAAACTGTGACAATGCTATTTGGTCTTTGCTCATGAACTAAATCAGATAAGAAATAAAATTTTATGGCATCTCAAAGTTTCCTGGATGGGTGGGTCAAAAGTCATTGGACTCATTCTAAAGGCAAAATAAGTTCGTAAACCAAGATAAATGCTACTCTTTTTCATGTTTGGAGTAAGGATATCTTCCCAGGGTGCAAGCAGAGAATGCGCAACTCTGTCGAAAAAATAAAATACTTTAATCAATCAAAGAAACAGGCTGGCATGGCAGATACAATGAGAAGGTTAGGCAGCAAAACACTGGAGGAACAAAATGAGTGGTTTGAAAACACAATGCACTGACAGGAAACTAAAGATAGGATGCAAAATATAAAGGGGGAAATACAAACCGCCTGGAGACAATAAGGATCAGGTGAGAGTGGGCGTGGCAGAAGCAGAGAATGACAGGAGAAACAGACACAGGCATCACAAATCAGTCTTGACTGATCAGAATCAGAACTCAAACAAAACACAAAGATTAAAGCTGAAAAATACAAAACAAAAGAACCCAGAAATATAAACCATGAAAGGAATCCGTTCAAAAAGACAAACCCAAGTAACCAAATAAACACCAGAGAGAAATGGATCATGATACTCTTAGTCACACAAACGAAAATCCAATATTTTGTAGCGCTCTCCAAATCTGAAGGCCTTTCTTTAAGGTCAACTAATTCCTCTACAAAGCAGATGTGAGTCTGTTAAAGTTAGGCCTAAATTATAAACATGTATATGATCTTTTCTTTTTAATTACCTTTTTTTTTGGTAATTATTCATTTAAACTGACAGTAAAGGGAAATGGTCCAAATGTTTGTCATGTAGAAACTGAGCAGACTGAAATCCTCTTCAGGTTCTGCTTTTTTTTTTTTTTACTACAGAGCAGAAATGAAGGCGGAAAGGGTCGATGGTGGTTTTGCTGTTTTCATTGATTCTCACCTTCCACATCAGCAGCCGTGTTGTTACTATGAGCATTATTCAGCCAGTACCTCCAGAGATGGAGAGGCTCTCAAAAACAAAGCAGATTTTGCTGTTGCTATGGAAACTGCAGATTGCATCATAGCGTGCTCTTTGCCCACCACTCCTTTTTCTTTTACAATTTATACGTAAGCCAGAATGATGGCTACTTTATGAATCACAAAGTGCAGAGAGTTGCAGCTTTAGATGGGTGTAGATGTAGGTTATGTATGATGAGAACATACTCTTCAGATTTTTGCATCAATAGAGACAGATTTAAAGTGAAACTGGACTGTGTACTTTTTGATTATTGTTACTGTTTTAGTTTGTACGTTTTTTTATTAGTATTCATGGATCCCAAAAGATTAAATTCTGATTTAGTTATTTATTAATATTTATTAATATTGATCAAATGCCAGCAGCCAATGAGGGTAAAGATAGCTAAGAATGTTTACGAGCTGTTAATATTTTCAGTGCAGAAAACACAATTTATGCTTTTTTTTTTTTCCTTTTTTTTAACTAAATTTTGTGCTTAAAAAAAGACTAACAACAGGCTTTATTCTCCAACTCTGCATGTAAAGAAGCCTCTGCTTCATTGTCCCAGTGGGGTAGAAAGAATTACTCCCTTAACAGGCCTGTCGAAAACAAAAACCAGCTTTTAGAGCTGCAGACAGCCAATCAGAGGTCACCTCAGAGGATGGTGTCAGTGTCCCTGAGGTGGGGCTTCTTCAAATACAGGGACTGTTGTCTTGGGTATAGTTGAGTTTGACTAGAGCTGCATTTGATCCATTTGTGATTGATTTATTCACGTCCTCCAGAAGGTTTACAGTCGGGGAAAAGAAAGATTTGCTGCCGTTTGGAATTATTGTGGAATCACAAGGTGTACAGAGGAGTTTATGGTTGACGCGACGGTTGGTTGGAGGTGTTTGGACTGATTCTGATATTTGTTTTCACCACAGATGGCACCGTGCGTCCAGCCAAACATCTGTACTTTGGTCTTATCTGCTGTTCATTCAGATGCAATGTTGCAATTCCAAGTCATCTTTTTTACAGCTCTACAACTACAACTCTTTGAAACAAACCACACTTGTTCAGTCTTTTCCTAATCATCCTGTCATGAAATTTAACTGTTCACCTTGTTACTGAAGCCTGTAGGGTCTTTGGAGCTTTTTTTTTTTGGTCATCTTTCTTAGCACTTGCATGGTCTGATCTTTGGCTTTGTTCAAACTAGGGCTGGGTGATAATTTAATAATATATATCATGATAAACACATGTTTAATGTCAATAGAAAACACGTCCGATATAATATCAATAATTTCAATGTTTTTTATTTGCTAAATGTTGATAACTTTCTGAAAAAAATAAGCTAGGACCTTTTAGCTAAACAACAATAGGAAAGCTAAGATTCACCTTCAAAGTAAAAGCTTCAAGCTGTTAATAGATGACAAATGCCCCCTAAAAAATATGCTCACGCTTTATTTTGAAATGTGTAAACCAGGGTTCCTTTCTGCCTCTTGTCGGCACGTTCAAGCAATAGTGTTAGCTTGCTGGACCAGCCACACTCGTAGGGTTCATATGAAATAATTATTGATTTAAGATGCTGTTAGACTAAAATGAGGCATCTAAAAACTGAATAGGGAGTCAATTTGATGCCCCAACAGCTAAAAGTCTGCAGCTGAACAAGGTAAGCTAAAAAAAAACCTGTTGAGTTGCAGTTTCATGTTTCTCCACCATGCCTCAGAACTGCTTAAAAACTTAAACTAATCAATAATTATTGATATTGACCAATATGAAATGCTTCTTGTGATAAGTTTTTCAGCCATATCGACCAGCCCTAGTTGAGACATTCGCTTCAGAGAAGATTGGCAGCTGTCTTAAATGTTTTCCAGTTGTGAATAATGGTGCTCTCTGTAAAATGAAGTCAAAATTGTTTGGAAAAACCTTCAACTCTTCCCAGCTGGATGGGCAGCAACAATTGCTTTTTCGTGCCCACTGCTGATGTCTTCACCAAATTATTTTAATGATTTGCAAAATCTAAAATTAAACGACGCCTGACTTTGCTTTTAAAATGCTGGAGACATGTATATTTTTTTAATTTTCAAACTTGGCAGCACAGCTGGTAAACATTTACTAGTTATCCACGTAAGACAGAAAAGTTTAATGACTTCAGGTTTGTTCATTTTCTTCTTTTGCAGGTCACAGAGCTGAACGAAGCGCTGTCCAACGAGGAGAGGAACCTCCTCTCTGTGGCCTACAAGAATGTGGTTGGGGCGAGGCGTTCGTCCTGGCGGGTAATCTCCAGCATTGAGCAGAAGACTTCGGCCGACGGCAACGAGAAGAAGATCGAGATGGTGCGAGCATATCGGGAAAAGATCGAGAAGGAGCTGGAGGCCGTCTGCCAGGACGTGCTCAACCTCCTCGACAACTTCCTGATCAAGAATTGTAACGAGACGCAGCACGAGAGCAAGGTGTTCTACCTGAAGATGAAGGGCGACTACTACCGCTACCTGGCCGAGGTGGCCACGGGGGAGAAGAGGGCTTCCGTGGTGGAGTCCTCTGAGAAGTCGTACAGCGAGGCCCACGAGATCAGCAAGGAGCACATGCAGCCCACCCACCCCATCCGCCTGGGCCTGGCTCTCAACTACTCCGTCTTCTACTACGAGATCCAGAACGCCCCCGAGCAGGCGTGCCACCTGGCAAAGACCGCCTTCGACGACGCCATCGCTGAGCTGGACACCCTCAACGAGGACTCCTACAAAGACTCCACTCTCATCATGCAGCTGCTACGAGACAACTTGACGCTGTGGACGAGCGACCAGCAGGACGACGAGGGAGGCGAGGGCAACAACTAAAGGAGTCTTTTTTTTCTTTTTTTTTTGCCAAAACAAAACAACACGCGCGCTCACAAATGATGACAAAAATAATAATTGTTTAAAAAGTTCTTAATTTAAAAAATAAAATAAAAAAACAAAAGGGAGGGGGGGGGGGGGGGCAGTGGCAGTGGATCATCGGCGGCCACTTTATCCGATGGTACCGATGTGGCTGCTCTTCTTTATTTTTCCACAAATTAAAAGTGAAAACAAAGGTAGAAGGGAAGACATGTTTAGTTTGAGAAATATGCTATGACTAAAAAAAAAAAAAAAACAAACAAAAAAATAAAATGACAAAAAAAAAAAACACTCAAATGAAACCCCCTCCTTGGCGGCCTCTGCAGCATTTGCCAAAACTCGACTTTAGAAGTAAGGCGTGTGTCGTTCATCACGGTTCGATTATTAGGGATGCGGTGCTTTCACAACAGGCAGACACTGCTCTCATCGAGTAAACGAAGCGAAGCTGTCTAGATGTATTCAGCGAGAGCAGGAGCGTTCAGAAGTTCCGCTCGATCGGCCAGAGAAATAACCTTGAACGTCGAGGCCTTGCTTAGCAAGACTTAAAGCGAATCGGCGATGACGACGGGCTCGGTGTTGGGGTGTCGCCGCGTAACTTCAAACGTACAGACATCTTTAGGTTGCGCCGAACCCACGATCGCTGAGTGAGCAGGTTGTGTCTGCGGTTGACGATAACAAAAAGTGTTTTTGTTTGCTTTGTGTCAGGTATGTGTCCGACAGTCATACAGTAAACTTAGTGCAGCTCGTCCCCCTCATGTGCTGATGTGCTTTCTTAAATAAATTAACTGTTTTTGGACAACTAATTCTTATCGTCAGTATCGTCTTTACTGTAACATCTATTGGCTTTGTATGTTTGTGGGGAACAGTTTAATTCCTAATATCAAATTAATCTTGAACACTTTCAAAACGCTACGGATCAGAGGGATCTGTGAAACCTGGATGAGAATTTGTGAACAAAGCACTTGAAGTGTTGAAGTGGACGCTGTACGAGCAGATTTCTGAGGTTCGTGACTTTTGTTTTCTGTTTCTTCTCAGTCAAGAAAATGCACTTGCCTTCTATACTGTCTCAGTGTACGATAACTGCTCCAATATTCTCATAATACAATATTGTGCATGCTGGTGATGTATTTATACAGTAGCTTCAATTTATTAACTTATACTGTAGATGTTATGTATTCATATGAACATGGAATTATTAGATCTTTAATCCAATTATTTTCTATTTATTTCTTTCTCTTGCTATTGTTACCTAGACCTTCTTTGAATCTGTGTTTTCTTTACTCCATTCGCTGAAGTACGCTATACCAAAACAGTGATTGTTAACAATAAATCGATCTGTTATGGACTATGTGACATGCCTTTCTTGGTGAAGGGGATTAAAAGAGAGGATTGGCTTTGTCTGGAATTTTATTTATTTTTTTAAAGTGTGACTTTACTTTCTTCAGATTCTCTCTAAAATGGCAGAAAGTCCGGCATTTAGAATTCTATTTGAGAAAAGAGGACCAGGAGGTTTTCAGCTGGGGAACAAAATGATTGCATGGATCTTGAAGGACTCTTCTTTTTTTTGTTGTTTTTTTTGAAGCAACAACTTTTTATTTTACAAAACAGGTGGTGTCTATTAACAGCTCCCTACTAAAAATATAATATATAAAGTTTAAGTAGTGCATAACTGTGAGAGAATGTTTTAGAACTTGCTAAAAAGAATTACAGATATTATTTAGCAAAACTAGTTTACTTAGTTCATTTCTGTAGGTTTGTCAGCAGAAAAAGACTGAGACTCAGTGTTAGTTTATTTTAGAATGTTAAATACCTAATTTATTTCATTTTAGGAGTTGATCTGTTTTCCAGAGGTTTATAGTAACTAAGTACATTTACTTCATAACAGTACTTAAGTAATTTTTTTGAGGGTTTGTAATTTTACACATTTTTTTTTAAATTTTTACTTTTACTTTAATTTTGTTACATTTAAAACCTAAAAAAGATACTTTTACTTTAAAATTTAACACTTTAGTTACTCGTTACAAAATTAACTGTCCAAACTCATGAAAGAAGTTGTTTATGCGCTCTAAAAAAATGAAGTGTTGAATTTACTCGAACAAAGATGAAGCAATATACATAATTTTCTTTAAAAGAAAATGTGTAGATTGCTCAATTTACTCAACTTGGTTTAGTGGAACCAGGTTGGTTCAGTAAATTCAACAGTTTATTTCTGAGAGAGTGTGTAAAAGTACTTTTTTCAGTTTTATGACTTTTACATAAATACTTTTCTCATCAGTGAAATTTATTTTTTACCAAAGTCATTTTCTGTTTAGGTATTTTTACTTTTACTTTTTTTTTTTCCAAGTACTTGTCTGCTATTTTCAGATGAGGTGAGCTCTGCTTACCAGAAAGTACAGAAACGTACCTCTGAGATGGTGTGACAAATAAACAGAACACATGAACATGAAATTTGGCTGAAGAAAACCTAATCACTGGGGGTTGAACTTCAGGTAAATAAATCTGCATTATTATTATTAAACAATATTTTTTACTTTGTTTAAACACACATGAGACTTTCAGCCTGTGCAGATTAAAAACTGACATTTCTTTAAGCTTGATTAAAAAGCTTTTATATTTTTAAATATAAAAAAATATATATTTCCATCCTTTGTCAAATACATTGATCAACTCAGCAGCTATAATGCACAGAGGTGTCAAAAGTATTTACATTCATTACTCAGGTAAAAGTATAGATGCTAAGATTTTAAAACTTTTTTTAAAAGTAGAAGTAACTACCCAAAACTTTTTACTTAAGTTAAAGTATAAAAGTACTAGTTGTAAAACTACTTAATAGTTTTTTTTCCCCATTACTTTTACTTTTATACTTTAAGGACCAAATAGGCCGCACCACAGGGATCTATAGTGCACAACCACCTCCCAAAAAAGCCTTGTTCTCAACACCATAAAGACTATATTGTTGTATTAAAATATTGACCAGGTCATCAAATAAGGGTTAAAAACTGGCTTACATGGTAAAATAAAGGCTTATATAATGTTGAAATATTTGGGCCCACCCCCTGAGGTTGGGAACCACTGGCCGAGTCTAGTGCATTGTTAACAGGCTTTTTTCTGAATAAATGGATCTATCTTGAATATTTAGGATCTGTGTGATAAACTCAGATAAAATATGAAATTTTTTATCTTTGAGAATCTTTTACCGTTGAGATTCTGACCTTTTGACACCCCGATGACATCGTTTGCAGGTTTTTTAATGAAATGTCATTTAAATTGAAGAGCTAATCAATATGAATTTGCTGATACCTTGTTTATAACATTTGGTTGGTTTATAGCAGTTAGTTAATGTTCCTGTAAACACCTAACTTTGACGGTCACAATGGAAAAGGGGTGTGGTCAAAAAGCAGTCCCTGGGGGGGCAGCGAGACCCAACTTTTTTCTGTTAACATGCATTTTCTGAAAGAGTGGACCCTAAGGTACATGAAAATACCAGAGCAGTTTAGTAGTGAGGGGTACATGGTGAGTCACCCTAACTCATGGACCAAGAGAGAACATGCAAACTCTACTCAGAAGGTCCTCAGGCCAGGATTCAATCCAATGACCTTCTTGCTCAGAGGCAACTGAGCCACAGTACCACCTCATGTTCAGTATGATGACAAGACAGAATGAAAACAAGACAAAGTGAAATAGAACAGAAATACTTTTTTGCATTTTTAAAACATAAGGTGTAGAAAGTACAAATAATTGCTTAAAATGTAAGAAGTAGAAGTAAAAAGTGGGCTGAAAATAATTACTCCAGTAAAGTCTAAATAACCAAAATGTCTACTTAAGTATAGTAACAAAGTATTTGTATTTCACTACTTGACAACTCTGATAATGCATCTGTTATTTTCACGCCACATCTTGGGTGGACGTTCCTCCAGCGATGCATCGGCAGCAATGCTTTTTACATCATCCAAGATGGGAGTCGTAGGGGAAGAAGGGAACAGCAAAACAGTAAAAAAGAAAAAAAAACAGCACAGACCAACTCATTGCATCGACAGTTTCCTGTTGAACGAAGCTGAGAGAGAAGAGCAGACCTGCCTTATACTTTGTGGGTATTATTAAAATTCAGAGTGGACTGAATAGGTCTTGCATTTCAAACATAATTGCGTGAATGCTTCATAGATCAACTTACAGCACAGATCAGAAGTCATTTTTCAACCAAGAGCTAACTGTATGTCCCAACCTGCTGAAATGAAACTGATAAGTAAATTTTGAAATAAGTTTAAAATTGTTGTTCTTAATTATTCTTGCAGGAAGGAGCATACATTGAATTCATAAAGAGCCGAAATGATGTTCAGATGTTTTATTTCATCGTATATGAGACGTTCTTTCTTTAAAGTTTCTCCTGAAGTTTTCTAGTTATCTAATATTTGATTAAATCGCTGTGAGGACTTCTGTTATCTCATATCCTGTCCTTAGGTCTCACTATCATGTGGTTTCCACTCAACACAAAATATATTTACATACCATACAAACAATACCAGCAAGGAGAAAAGTCCAGACTGTCCTAGTACTATTGTGACATATATTCTTGATGGTTACATCAATAAAACAATCAAATATGTTTTGAACTAAAACTAAAAAATTGTTTAAAGTATATATATGTATATATATATTATATATAAAGTTATCAAACAGAGTAATTTTTTTCAACAGAAACAAACTTGAAACAAGTGTAAGTACTGTACAAATAAATAAGTACTGTACATGTAAGTAATTGACACGTAAATAAGTACTGTACATGTAAATAAGTACTTGAGATGTAAGTACTGTACAAGTAAGTAAGTAGTGTACATGTAAATATATAGTGTACAAGTAAGTAAGTAGTGTACATGTAAATAAATAGTGTGCATGTAAATAAGTACTGTACATGTAAATAAGTACTTGAGATGTAAGTACTGTTCAAGTAAGTAAGTAGTGTACATGTAAATATATAGTGTACAAGTAAGTAAGTAGTGTACATGTAAATAAATAGTGTACATGTAAATAAATAGTGTGCATGTAAATAAGTACTGTACAAGAAATCCAGAAGTAACAGCACAGGAAACACTGGAAGATGATGTCAGTCATGAACTGCAATTTATTAAATGAACATCTTCACTCAGAGAGGGAGAGATAATGATGGAAACAGCTGGTGAACACTAATTGGTCACAGGACTGTTAACAGACACAATCTGAGAAGGGAAACAGACTCCACCTGCTTTTAATCAGAGAACAGAAAGAGTTTCAAACTCTCCATGAAGAGATTATACTCCTCCAGTAAAATCAGCTTAGTTTATGGTCAGGAGGATTTGTTTAATATGAAGAGATAAGGTAGAAGTTTTCTGCGGGAAAGATTTTTATATTCAGATTATAAGTGCCTTTACTGCTTTCTAATGAAGCTCATCTTTTATAGAGAGAAACCTTAAAGTGGGCAGAAGATCTGAGCATGATATGTTTGAATTGAAGGTGTAAATAGACAAAGTTTGATTCATTGATTTAAAAATCTAAATGCAAACGTCTGTAACTCCACTTAGAAACACCCTTCAGGAAGTATTTCTAAAGCAAGTAAAAATTTTACATACAACAAAGGAAACAAAGCAATGAGTCGCATGTGGAAAAAATACATTAAATACAAATTCATTGATGTTTCTGTGGCACAAAGTAAGGATGAGAAAAGAGCTGCTGGATCTAAAGTTTACATACAAACTAGGGATGGGGTAGACGGCTCTTTGAAGTGATCTGGATCTTTGTGTCAAACTTACATGGACTTAATGTCCGATTCCAATTTTTTTGAAAAAATGTAAAAATTGTGACAATTTTTTTGGCGTGAATATTCACATTACATTTTAAATACAATCTCCATCAGACTCTGTGAACTCTCCACGGCACTGATGACGTGACGTCACATTCAGCACGCTGTTTACAGAGTTAGCTAAACATGGATGCTACATGTTAGCATGCTGATTCCGAAGTTGTTGTGCAATCAGAACTGATTTAAATAATTTTCTGATCTGCTTGTTTAGTTCACTGTTTGCTTTTGAATCCACCTCTTAATTAGGGTGACCAGATTTCTGACACTAAATCTGAGGACATTTTCAGCTCGGAGCCAAAAAAAAGCTAAACGTTATGAAGATGATATGAAGAAACGGGGACAGTTACCGTTT
>JARVJO010000082.1:20942311-20952603 GCA_031762555.1 Cynodonichthys magdalenae | reverse complement strand
AAATATCATTAAATATTTCGCAAAGGTTTTTGTTTATATTTTTTTAAATGTAACTAAAAATGTAATTCTTAATATTTTCAGAAGTAACTGTAACTAATTACAGTTACACTTTTTTTGTAATTAAATTACGTAACTAAGTCACATGTAATTAGTTACTCCCCAACACTGTCTCTAATACAGACTTTATAACTGACCATCGTCTCCTGCTGTTGCAAACTGAAGCCAGCAGGGACGGTTTCACTGAAGCTGCCATGTTGTTTTTGAAACCAGAATCTGTGCACTAATGAAGTTGTGCTTTAAGTACTTGCTCACACTCAATCATGGCGTAATAATACTTGAACAAAGAGCAAGCAAGATAAAGACTATGAGTCATCACATGAAGAAAATAAACCGAAGTGTATTTATTTATTTAACCGCTGCTTTCCTGAAAGATAGACAGGGTGTTGTTTGTTCTCTGATTATAGTTTGTTTATTTCATCATCTGCAGTGTTTTCTTTGTCATTACAAGAAAGTTTCGTAAAAACCTTAGTGTCTAAGTGCATGTAATCAGGGATAAATCCAATCGGGAGCTAACAGCACTTTGCATGAAGCTCCTCTCTGGTCCAAAGCCTGCAGGTCCAGGATTGATGAGGATTTGCATGAATAATTTAGACCTGCAATTAAGTGGAGGGAAGTCATGTCTTATTGAGGAGGAAAAGAAGGAAATGTGTGTTTAGAGGCTGTTTTCATGAATTACCTGTGTTTCCTTTGTATTTGCCAACTCTTTGTGCATATATTATATAACTCAACTAATAGACTTTGTTTTGGTTTCCAGAGTCACATCTCACAAAAATAACTGAAATCAATCTAAATCCAGCTGACCTGTGAGTCACTATGGGTCAAAAGCCATTATAGCTTCCAGTTTGTCTGCTGGTCAGGGTTGGGAAGAGTCCAACATGCTGGAAGCGCCACACATAGCAGAGCGGTGTATAAATAGCCTCCCCTCCAGCCTAGTGAGCATTAGTGGAGCGGCATGCCAGATGAATGATTGGAAGATGACATGGGAGAAAAAAATAAAGGAGTGATGGAAACATTAACTTCTCAGCACGTCACCAGTTCAGGTTTTATTTCAGCCCAGAGTGAGGAAGTCACAGCTGGTTTCATTGATGGTGGCTGCTTCTTCACCAAATATATTCTGATCATGTTTCTACTTGTATACATTTTATTTAAAACACAGTAACAAGATGTTAGGGAAGTTCACTCATCAGGTTTTTTAACATGATTACACAAAATCCGTCATACATAATATAACTCTGGTGGTCAATTTGGTGCAGATGTAATAACAGCCAGAGGTTTTTAATAAAATAAGCCATTTGTTGGTGTATAAAACCTGTCAAATTTGCTAATCCTATCCATGACCACCCCCAGTGATTAAATTACACATTCTGGACATAACACATTTCAGTTCTTAACCAGAAAACAAAAGTACCTCAACCTACATGTAAAATGTAAATTAAAACAATGCAATAATTGCCAAACCTCAAACAATAGAACATAGTAATCATATTTAAACAAAGCCATATTTAAAACCATTTTAAATTTGGTGGCAATAAAGGTAGGGATGGAGCAACAGAAGGCTGTAAGTCAGTGTTAAAAGAAACAGCATTTTACAATTAAATAAAAAAGTAAAGAAAGGGTGTTTAGATTTATTTGTTGCAACAAAGCTTCTTGACAAATCTTCTAGTTAGAAAGCCTGCTAAATTCCCTTTTTAAAAAAAGTGCCACATTTGTAAGGAACATGCATTCGTGGGATGAGCAGTATGTGGGTTGTGCATATGAATTCGTCAAACTTATCGTTTGACTTGTTTTGAACCTCTGCCCCCCAGGTGCCGCGAATCAGGTAAGATTTACTGTTGCGACAAAAACTAAAACACAATTTAACTTTGTGCCAAGTTTAGTTTAACAGGTCAGCAAGAAGACTGAATAAAAAGCTTTTTAGAGAAGCTGAATGTCTCAAATTGGCAGGTCTATATTGGAACATTTTCATTTTGTTACTGAAAAAGACCCATCCCTGTTCAGAATATTGAATTTGAGCTCATGTTTGCCATTAAATTCAAAATTAGGTTTTAATTTAATAACCAGTTAAACAGTTTGTTCCAATATAGATATGTTTGGGACACTTCTACCTTTTAGAATTAGGAATCCACAAGCAGCCTGCAAATGACTTAAAGTTAAACACAGCATGACATTTTTAAATTACAAATTAAAGTACATTTTTTTGCCATTTGGGTGAGGTTTTGTAGTCAGTTGTGATTTTCAGACAGCCTGATGGGGGAAATGTTAAATGTTTTAAACCTTGTTGAGCACCAGCTGCTTCAATCATTCATTCATGACTGACAGGTTTCATCTGCTCCGTTTAGCATGATTGACCACAAAATAAATAATTTAGTCTGAGAAACTACAGCAAGCATTGTGGCTTTGAAAGGTTCAACTTGCCACTTATACAGAACAGTTCACCAAGAAAAAAAAAAAAAAAAAAAAAAAAAAAACTCAGGTTTTGTCATTTGTAATCTTTATTCCCATTTATTACTTTCAAAGACAAGCTTTTAACATTCCAACCCACAGATACACTGAAACTGACACTAACAGGGAAACATCAAAAGACTTATAAAATGTCAATATCAAAAAGGGTTTTTTTAATCAATATGGAATCATAAAAACATGTGAATAAGTTGGCATGTGGCAGTAGTACAGATGTGTGTCTCAGCTCATTGCTGCAAAAACAAGAGCAAAGGTAAACCCACAAGCCAGAGCTTCTTCATCACCGCCGTAGGGTGGGTGTGTGTGGGTAGTGTCAGGGTGGTCTGGAGGTACTGCACGGCTCTACTTCTTGGCCACAGCACTTTCCACATTCACAGGAATAGTGGTCTCAGACGACTCTATGGCCAGCTTGGCGATGGGAGCCTCCACAGTCAGGACCCCCTCAGGAGAGAGGGAGGAAGTCACCTTCTCCACATTAGCTGTGGGGGGGAGGCTGTGGGGGGAGCAGAATCATCATCAGGGGATTTGTGTGTTAACATGTTCCTGCCTGTAGATGGCAGCAACGACCTGAGAGAACGAAACATCTGGACATACAAGGAATAACCACTAGGTGGCAGCAGATTCTGCTGCTGAGGTTTATCTGGACCAGTTGGGTCATATTTAAACTTTATTAAAAAAAAAAAAAAGGGGAAAAGCCCAATAATGCCCTTTTCAAAAAGAATTTTTGGTATATTTTAGTTACTCAAATACATTTAAGTCAAACTAAATTCTGTATTTTCTAATCAATAAGTTACTTACGTGTATTTTCTGGTGAAGCTTCTAGAAATGAAGCCGTGCTCATCCTTCCGCTCTTCGTGCTTTCCTGCAGAAAACAAGTTTAAACATGTGGAACAAATTAATTGGCATATGGCCATTTGCGTTTTCTAAGTTGAGCAGGCCGTGGCGGCCTTCTTGGTTTGCTAGGTACATGAAGTTAAGTTTCAAAAATTTTATTCAAATCCGTTAAGTCATTCATGAAATATTTTGCAAACAGATCGATGGAGTTGATTTCAATTTATAGTTAAAAAAAAAACACTGTTGTTCAATTAGCAATCGGAATGTGTGTCGAGATCAGACTCTGCTACTACCACACCTGATTTTGTAACAAACGGAGTTAAAACCATTTTATGCACTTTAAGGTCAGTTGGTTGTGGCAGCCATATTGAATCAGATCAACTCCAAAACGCTAATCAGCTGCAAATGTCCACCTAATAATTAAATTCTGCCCAGTAATATATATATATATATATATATAAAAATAATTAAAACCACCTGTTGAGATACTTTAGTGTGTGCAAAGATCCTAATTAAACTGGTGATGCAGATGCCCGAACAAGAGTTCCTGAATTCCCTTCAGAGTGGATCACGAGCTTTGTTTATCTCTGACCGGGGTCCAGCCTCTAAAGAGATTCTGGCAGTGGACCGGGCATCTGGACTAGATCCAGCAGCCCTTTTAAAGCAGCAGGCACACAAAGTGAGTCACACCTCGATGTCCTGCTGCAGGAGTGGGACTCTGAGTCCCGTTTGAAATGGCAAACAATGAGGTCAGGACTCAGAGGGGGGGCGGGGGGTACAAGACTTCATTCCTTAGAAGTTTTAAAGAATAACGAGAAAAAAAAAATACTTAGACCTCACACCATCAGTCTACAGTTTTTTGTTCTGTTCCTAGAGGGGTCTGGTCAACTATAGAGTCAAACACTTAAAAAGGTTCCAGAACCAGTGCTTACCAGAAATTTCCACGACTCCATCCTTGGTCTTCACCACCAGCTCCTCAGGTGAGAAGTGGTTGACGTCCAGAGACACCTTCCAGTTGTCCCCGGTCTGCTTGATCTCAGACATCCCGGTGCTCATCTGGCGGGACAGGGCCCGGGCGTGGTGGGCCATCATGTGGCTCGGGTACATCATGTGGCTGTGGGGCATCATGTGGCTGTGGGGCATCATGATGTCCGGGCCCATGTGGGATGGTCTCAGGTACCCCGGCCAGTGGGTGCTGGGGAATGTGGGGAAGTCATCGAACAGGGCCGGCATCCCAAAGGACTGGTCGAAGATGCGGCTGTTGTGGGGCAAGTCCCGGAACGGGTCCCAGCTCAGGGCCCGGGCCAGGGTGAAGGGGATCTGTCTCTCGGCCATGTCGGGTCAGGCAGAAGGAGAAGAGTCGACTTGGTAAGAAGTTTCTTCAACGTGCTGCGTGTCTCTCAGCACGCAGCTTTTATAGCAGCTGACCCCTCCCCCCTCACGACAACCCCTCCCCAATTCAAACTTGCCCACCTCACACCCCCAAGATATCTTTGGAAGCTGCTAGAATATCAGGCAAACAGACCACCAGGAGGGCGGTCCTTAGGAACAGCTGCTTCCTCCTCTATGTTGTGAGGAAAGACCCCCGCCCCCGAGTACCTCCAAGAACCAGAAGAATCTGGAGAGATTGTTCTGTTGCTGATCTGCTGCTCGCTCGCTCACACACACACACGCACGCACGCGCGCGCGCACACACACACACGTTTGTTCTTCTATCCTCGTGGGGACTTTGCATTGACTTCCATTCATTTACTAGTCTTTTCTACAGCCTAACCCTGACCCCCTCACCCTAAACCTAACCTCACAGGCTCATACCGGACCCTAAACCTAACCTTTCACACCTTAGTCCTATACTGAACCCCTGACCCGCCAATGGGGACCAGCTTTTGTCCCCACGAGGAACATTAGGTCCTCACCAGACTGTGTGTACAGGGAAAATGGTTGAAATCAGATGTAACAAACACAGGCTTTGGGTTGATTTTGACCACTTCACAGGTACGATGAGAATGAGGCCGACCTGCTCACTAATGATTAAATCAACTGGAGTAGACTTTAGAAAAAGTTTTGCTTGTTCATTAGTCGTGTCAAACTCAGCTGGGCCGAAACAGGTCAATATTTATTGAAATAAAATGTTGGTTTTAAATGTAATATAGCAAATTATGCTTGTAGAAATACAAATTACCTTTTCCAAATTGTATTTGATGTTGTGTTTGGGAAATCCAGGTCCTCGAGGACCGCAGCCCTGCATGTTTTACTTGTTTCTCTGCTCCAACACCCCTGATTCAGTCTTCCAAGTTCTGCAGATAATCACCCATTTATTCAAATCAGGTGTTGGAGCAGAGAAAACACGCAGGGCTGTGACTCTCAAGGACCAGGATTGCCATAAAGGTTCTGTCACACTATAATGTTTTAGATAACTTATGAAAACATTTTGACTAAATTACTGACAAAAGTTATATAGTTGATCAATTTGTTAGCATTACAATACGTACACCTAAAACAGGATATATCCTAAATATAGGATCGATGCACAAACCGGTTGCTACAAGTGAATTTCTACACTGAAGTACATGTTGGAGTAGATTTTCTGTTGCACAGACACGTTGTCCAACATCTTTCCTGGAGTTTATATAGTTTTATTAGACCTTCTCTGTTGCTCTTTCCACACCACAATAAAGATTAAAGTCACATAAGAACACTGCAGCAAGTATAATACGCTTCTCTTTTAACAAAACTATTTTGCATCTAAAAAAATAATCTTTGGGGCCAGATGAAATATTAAGGAAGGCCTGATTTGGCCTGTGGGCCTTGTGTTTGTTATACAGTAACATGAACATATAACAACAAATTATAAATATATGAGAGCAAGAGATAATTTATTTATTTGATTTTATTTTATTTATATGTTTGTTTCACTCATAAAAAACAACAAAAAGTCCATAAAGGAACAAAGTGAATCAATTATTGAATGAAAAGAGTGCAGAAAGAAGAAAAACATCTTATATCTGCCCCTTATTAAAAAAATAAAGTTAAATAAGCACACACGTGCCAAGAGAGCAATGAAACATGTTTTTTAATCAAAATTTGAAGTGAAAAAATATGTTGGCAGCAGTTTGGCAATATATTCTGTGCTTCACTGTCTCCACCTCAGACACAAGCATTAATGTTTCACACATTTTTATTTTATTTGTTCATCTGTTCCTTACAGCAGTAATCCACCAAACTCCAGCTTTAATCAGACTTTACCTTCTCAACCCTGATCTTAACCAGATGTGTAAATTATCCTCACTGTCAGTGTGAATGAAAATACCCCAAAAATCTGGGTCAGTCACCAAAACTGCCCAAATTTAAAGCGACGACAGTATGAAGTAACAGTGAAGTATATATTTGTATTAGGCAGTGCAGCACATACAGGTTTTTTGTTTGTTTTACTACAATAAAAATATATTTTGAGATGTCACATTGAAATGTGTTCCATTCAGGTGATTTAAATTCTGGGGGTCTTGTATTTAAATGTTAAATTGATATTTTATTCAGACCAATGTGTCTAAAAAACAGAAAGTCACCTGATTCGTTTGCACAGGTGCATGTTTGGTAATCTTCTGGACTCCGCCCAGAACAATGGTGAAGTGATTATGAGACAGAAAAAAAGGGTCTTGGTGGGATTTACATGTAGGTGTTAGATCCTGACACAAACTCTTCAAAATACAAATAAAACAAACCTTTGAAGACAACGGGGATAAATTGTTGGCAGAGTGCTTTGATATTAACGGCCTGTTTACATGAGTGAAGAACACAGTTTTAGGCTGTTCATCAGTAAACAGAGCCTGAGGACAGAAGCTGCAGAAAGGACCACTGAGATCTCTTAAAACGAGGTTCTGTGGAACAGTTATAAACAAAAAACATCCTACCTGTTGTAGATGTTTGTTTTTTTTTCTCTTTTTAAAGAAACTCAGTTTGGATAAATAGCATTTATTTCAAACTGGATTGATGAGGCAGTCTGAGCCAAACTGAGCAAAACCAAAACCGGACTGTTTTCCTGAAGTCTTATAAAAAAAAAACTTTAGTCTCAAATATTTATTATCCAAATGCTTTCTTTAACAACCTAACTCTGCCATCATCTTTGCATCAAATGATTATTTGAGCAGGAAAAAACAAAAACAAAGACTGTGATTAAAGCCAGAAATGCCCCCAGGCTGCACTGGAAGTACAGCTAACTGCTGAATCCAGGTCAGCGACTTTTCTGAGTAGAGTTTGCATGTTCTCTTCATGCATATATGTGTTTTCTCTGGGTGCTCTGGTTTTCCTCCCACAGACTAAAAAACAGGACTGTTAGGCTAATTGCTAATTCTTAATTGTCCCTAGATGTGAGTTGTTGTTTGCCTCTATGTGATGGACCTGCAACCTGTCCAGGGTGTCCCTCACACAGTGACCCCTGTGACCTGGAAAGGAATAAGTGGATGCAGATATGACGGTAAGCTAACGCTAGTCATAATTCCCAAATACAAAGCTAAAGGATGCAGTGTACATGTACTCCGATTGTTTTTACTGTGAATTTTTGCAGATATGTTTCCACCTTGCAGTCTTACCATCTGTTTAAACAAGTTCAATCCTATTAAACACATTAATATAAAATAGAGATGCTAGCATGACACAAAAGCCCTTGACATACAGTATTTGTACAGCCACTGAAGTGTAGGGTCAGAATACAGTTTTTGTTTGATGACTTCAGCCGGCAAGGAAAATATCTTATTTTGGTTATGTTTTCTTGAAAATAAGCCATCATTTTACAAAAATATCTCAGATAAATGTTTGGTGTCCTAACAGACTGAACAGAAAGTCATGATGCAACCATTTGGCTAACGTTAACCTGCTCACTACCATACAAACAATAAACAGATCAGCATTTCTGAGATGAATGATGAGAATGGAACGGTATGGGGTGGGGGTGAGGGGGTGGGATGCACGCTCACTCACACACCCATGAATGTTTGACTGAAGACATCACTCGGTGGTCTCCTCCCTCTCTGCGAGGCAGCTGCAGCCTCTCGTGCCTCTCGTGTGTCGCTGAGAAGCTGCTGGATCATCGAGCTAATCCAGTGATAGACTGTCAAAATTTATTTAACAGCAGTTTTTATTCACTTTATTACTTTTTACAAAGACTAGTTGACACGAATATTCACTTTGTGTTTCCTGTATAAAAACTACATTCATACTAATGAGTTGAATGTAAGTACTCCTACTGTTACTTCAAGTATATTTGACAGTGAATACTTTTATACAACATAAGTGGACATTGTGATATTTTCACCGGGGTGAATACACACAATACTACAGCATGTAATAACAGTGATAACGCCAATTTAGCTGATCAGATGACGATGTGTTTTGATCTCAGAAGTTTTTCTTATTAAGACAGGATGAGCAAAATCTAAGTAGAGGACCGTTAGCCTGGACAACTAACTGTTGAACTTGTTTCATTGAGTCAGGCTCATGAGAAAAGCTCAAATGACTAGCTATTAGCTCATCAGTTTGGTCAACTTTATTTCTCCAAACTGAGGTCATTCTAAGAGTTCAAGTCAAGTCAACGTTTATTTATGCAGAACATTTACAACAACCTCAGTTGACCAAAGTGCTTCACAACAATCACATCACATTTAGCTAAGGATAAAACAAACAAATAAAACAAAAATTTAGTAAAAATTATAAAATCAACAATAAAACCAGCAGTAAAATACAAAAAATATATAGTAATACGAATAAAAACCAAGACATACTTAATTTCATTTGCAGCTATTTCCCAAAGAGTTATCTACAGCAGGTAAGATATTTACTATACTAAACCTTTTCACTGAACCCAGCTTCAAAAGATCCAACTACTTCTTTAAAACGGGAGACGATAATAAAATATAAAGATATTAGTATTTTGTTAAACAGAAAATATTATTTTTTTTTTCAAATGTTTTATTGTTTTAAATTACTTTTACTGGACTAATAATCTTTAGCTCACAGAACAGAACTGAACGGGTTTTTTATTAGCCACACATTGCATCCCAGTATAAACACAGACGATTTATACCACAAAGTTATGAGATTAAAACCAATCATTGATGTATAACTGCTCAATCTTGTTGAATAAAAATATTGGTAAAACAGATAAGGTGTAGAAGCTTAGAACAACTCAAAACTCTGAGGTGTCACAAATATACCTTTAAAAAAATGTGAGCTTTTGTCTCTTTTTTTTAATTAGGGTTTTGAGTTTTTGTTCGAACACGAGCTGTCCTGCAGGAGAACATCTATTTCTATTCATCAGCAAGTTGCTGCAGAAGTTTCACTTCAAGTCAGATTCATATAATTCGCCCTTTTTTTGATGCGTATAAAATGGTTTGAGAGCTTCAGGTTTCAGAATTTTTTTTCTGTTATTTTTAAAATGCAAAAAAAAAATCAGGTGGGCAACTTGAAATCACAAAGAGCCAAACTTTTGGGGGAGGAAACCTAAAGACCAGGGTTAGGGTCAAAGGTCAGGAGCAGACAAAGACTTTGCTGAACAGGGATCAGGATGGGGGGGATGGGTTCTCGTCAGCAGAAATTCTGCTTCAAGGAAAGAGAAGATTCAAGTCACATGTAGTTTAGAAGACGATCGTTTGCATTACATTTTCCCAAACACAGTTTTAATCAGCAAATTCAGTTTTTATTTTTGTAATTCAAACTGTCTCACCTGTTGTTTTGTGATCAGGATAAAATCTGCGGGTCTTTGATATCAATGATTAGTTTACATCAGATTGACTTAGTGAAACCTGTTCAGTGTTTCTGCTTCAACAAGAACAGAAAACTCAGAAAATTATCAGTTATTCTAAAACCTGAAAATCAGCTCATATTTAAAGCTACAAATGTTGCAGGATGTGACAAAAGGCAGCCTCGTGGGGACCAATTCCCGG